>SNQJ01S0041013.1:16652-53462 GCA_010110895.2 Picea sitchensis
GATTTGTAAGTATATTTTGCATGCAAAACTTCTGGATTGAATGGTTGTGGGTAGAATTGCTTACTTTTATGGTTACATTGTTATTATTTTTCTTAATCATTGAAACCCTAGGGAGCAAGCACACAAGTAGGTCCTTGCTTCATGTCCCCATGATAAAATATTGATTAGCCATTTGATTAATAAGAACCTAGCCTAGCCATTGCTACACTAGTTCCTCTTTTCTTGAGTTAGTTTGAAACATAAATTGAAGAAAGAAGACGTCCTAGGCCTAATTAATTTTACACCTAGGGTTTGATTCTTAGGGTTTGAAAAGCCTTGTCCCCAAGAAACACTTTTCAGCCATAGATTTATGTTTTATAGCTAGCCTTTTTTTCCAAAGAGTCTTAAGGAAAGAGAGAGGAGCATGAGGCCTAGCTTTAGCTACACCGGAATGAGCCTCCTCCCCTTAGGGTTTTGATTTGGTGGCCCTGCCATTGTAGCATTATTAAACCTAACCCTCCTGTCCATAGGTTTAGATCTTTCCAAGCCATTAGTCTCTCTCCTTGACTCCATTAACCCAAGGCACTGGTCTAAGAATGCAACGTTGAGCCTTTTTGTGTTTAAACAATCTTTCAAACTCTCTTAATTTGAAACCCTAACTAACCCTAGCGATTCTATTAACCCTAATTACTGATGATGTCTTGCCCTATTTGAACTTTTGTTTGGTCTAAAACTTGCGGCTAGGTCATCCATTGATAGGCATATAAGTGTTGAGGAATTTCATTGGCCTAAAAGGGAAAACGTTCACTTTATTGTCTAAGCTAACATAACCCTAACTAGCTAGTGACGTCAAACTTATTTTGATCTCTCGTTTGGTATAAGACGTTGTGATTTTGTCATATATCATTTGGCATTGAAGTATAGATTATTTTCATTGTCTTAGTTTGCAAAACGTTCACTTCTTTGCCTTTCAAAAATAACTTAGAAATAGGGCTCACGTCACCCTCAATTTGCATAGTGACGCAGCAACAATATTGGTGTATGAGCACATTTATTGCATTGTGATATAACAATGATTGATTGTATACATTGAATGCAAGTATCACTTTGTATTTATTGAAGAAGTATTATAAGCCTTTGTCTTTATTTGCAATCATTGACTTCGTCAATCATTACATTTATTATTGCTAATATATATTAAAGATAGTCAGTAATATTTTGAAGTACTAACCACTGTATGCACATTTTAGTTTTATTTGCCTTGTCTTGCAAACAGGTGCCTTTCTTAGTGGAATACCTTCATCTTTGACTATCCTCTTGGTAGTAATCTGTGAAGGGAAAGCTTACCTTAACCTTTGAGCCTTAAACCCTTGATCTTTTCCTTCAGAACCCCAGATTACTAGGGACGTCTCCCTTGGGATTATCCACCCTGAATAGAAAGAGATCCCCATCGAGCTGATAGTGGGTGGGGAAGCTCGTGTTACACCAGTTTGAGCCTTGCCTTCAAGCTACTTAAACCTACCCTACAAACTGTGCGATAACACAACTTATTGAAATAAATTTAGCAAGAATGTTAGAAATGTAATTGAATTCTATACAAAATATAAAGTTTAACTTATGAATCATATGCTTTTCATCAATTTTAATTTATTATTAATTTTTATGTAATAGTAAATGTCTTAAGTCCAATGCAAGCATTATAGGCTTGTGTATAGATGTGAGAAACCAACCACTACTTTAAAGAAATTTGTGGTGTGAATTGAAAATTTTATAGGAAATAATAGAGAAAAGGAAATGGTGGCATTGAATATGGGTCAAATGTAAGAAATTCAAGGGAAAGGAAATGCAAGGGAAAGGAAATGGAAATTGAGTATGGATCTTCCCATCCAAAGGTGGCTCGAGCATGGGAACCAGGTAAATGCACCCCTCAAGCTTCAAAGACACCAAGGTATGTAGTTAGTTCAAAAAGAGTACATGAGGGATCATGCCCTTATTGGAAAATTTATGGGTCTATGGACTTCAAAAAGAGATCTAATCAAATGGATTAAATATTGGTGGAAACCCAAAGGCCATTTTGATATTCAGCTAGGATCTAAGGGTGTTTTCACTACAATCTTCCACAATTTGGAAGATAAGGACCAAATATTTGAGAATGGATCCTATTTATTTAAATCAGCTAGACTCTATCTAAGATATTGGATAACGCTTCAACCAGGAAAATGAAGATTTCACCTATGATCCCGTATGGATCATATTTTTCTCACTCCCACAGGAATTATGGCTTGGAGAAATCCTAGTTGGGATAGGAAACATCCTAGGGATCTTTGTAAATTCAATTGAAGCAACACATCAATGTTGTTACACCTCCTATGCTTGGATATATGTCTACATGAAAATTTCCAATCTCCTTCCCGGTTCCATATGCTTATAATATCAATATGAGGAATGGATCTAGACCATAGACTATGAGCATATGCCTTTTATATGTAGGAAATGTCATGAGCATGGCCATTTGTTCGGATATTGTCCACTTGATTCCCCTCCAAGTTCTATGGCTACAACTTCTGAAAAGCTTAAAGATGGATTCACCCAGGTCCAAGGAAAATGACAGAAAAACTAGAAAAAGCCAACCCTACACCATCTAAGGCTCTATCAACTAGCAATTCTTTTGAGATATTCTAAACCAAATCATGGATTCTCATGATCTAAAAGGGGCCTCTTTGCATTCCGATCATGAGAATATTTAAGGAAAATCCAAAGTAATCTGAGAGCCAATGCTAGAGCAACTTACCCCCACCCTAGTTGCAGATCCCCTGGGTCAAGATCAGGTCGCAAAAGACTACGACAACATGGAGATAGAGTTGGATGAGAAGGAATTAGCAGAGATCGATCTGGTGAGTCTAGAGGAAGTATATCGCAAGCAAGAATTGTTATCCATCACCCGAGAGAAGCTTTAGAAAGTCCATAAATGATACCTTAATTCCACCACTCGTGCCACCTCTAGATTTAGAGTGGGGATAGGAATCCATTTGGATCCTAGAAAAGAACCCCAAAAATCATTGAAACAAGAGAAAAGACGAGGAAAAAATTCCACCCAGCAGTTAATTTGAGAAATATGAAATTATATGGTTAATTCAAGTCAGATCCAATTCCTCATTGAGAGATTCTTTCCCATCCCCCCACCATATTCCCCATGAAGATCATCTCTTGGAATATAAGTGGCCTTAATGGAAGGAGAAAACAAAGACTCCGTAGAAATTGTATCATGGAGGAGAATCTGAACATTTTATTTTTGTAGGAGATCAAATGCAATGACATTGAAGCGAAAACCATTTTTGCAAGATGTTGGAAGCATTGTGATTATGTCAACACTGACTCCATAGGATCGACAGGGGGGATCACAATACTCTTGAACCCTGCAACCATCATTCTCAATAATTTATTTTCCTCGAAATGGACCATTTCAACTCACTTTAGAGGCATTGGTTACAATAAATAAAGGTACATCACAAATGTATATGGCCCACACACACCTTCAGATAAGTCTACATTTCTGAAGAATTTGAAATACGTGAAGGAAATTATCCAAGACCATAGATGGGTCCATGGAGGAGATTTTAATGTTATCCTCTCTCTAGCTTAAAAGAGAGGTGGAAACCATAGATTAGAAAAGGACAAAGAGGATTTCAAAGAGTTCATAGAGGCCTCTTTCCTAGTGGATCTTGAGAATATTAATAGTGAGTTCACACGGTCTCATAGACATTCGGGCTCTTATCAAGTTTCTTGTCGTCTAGATTGATTCTTGATATCATAAAACCTAATGTTGGATGGAAAAAGCATGGAATCCATTATTCTCAATGTGACTGGCTGAGATCACTGGCCCATCCAACTCTTGATGGACATCTCATGCACACCCAGGCACAAGCCTTTCAGATTGGAAAAATTTTGGTTATCTCATCTTGACTTTCAAGAGAACGTCTAGAAATGGTGGGCAGAGGAATTCATCTCTTATGGTATAATGATGTACAAATTCCAGCAAATTTTGAAAAACTTAAAATTGCAGCTTAAAGAATGGAACAAACACTGTTTTGGAAAAAAATTCCAAGCCCAACGAGACCTGGAGCATAGAATGAAGAACATCCAATAGGATATCATCTCACAGGGAATCTCAAACAAACTTAAATCCAAAGAGGTAGAAGTCAAACAACAACTAGAGGAACAATATGCCTAAGAGGAAACCCTCTGGTAGAAAAAATCAAGGGTCCAATGGCTCAAAGAAGGGGAAAAAACTCCAAATTTTTCATCGATCAATGGCTCAAAGTCAATGGTGTTCCCTCCAATCCTTTCTCACCCTCATGTGGCATCTGAAAAGGTTACCCCCTCTTCCCTTTCCTCTTTGTCATCATGGAAAATGGGCTTAGCTAGTACACAAAATCATCCATCGCAGATGGATCACTCAAAGTTCTCTCCTTACAAGGTATAAACCCCCACATCTCACACAACCAATTCATTGATGATACCATGATGATGGGGGTCCCCACGGTCTGGGAAGCTCATCATATCCTTTCCATCCTTAATGATTTCAATGAAGCCTCTGACACTACCATAAACATCGATAAATCCCATATTTTATTTTTAATACTCCTCGGGCCATTCAATCCCATATCACCCACATTCTTGGCTTCAGCGGGAGCTCCCTTCAATCCAAATACATTGGTATCCCACTCATTAATAATTCTCTCAATAACTTTTCTTGGGAATATGTTCTTGAAGCCATTGACAAGTGGCTAATATCATGGACCTTCCTCTCCCTAAATGTTTCAGGCCTCCTTGTGCTCTCAAAGTCAGTCCTTCAATCCATTCCCATTTATGTCTTCTTGGCTCTAGCGGCCCCTAAATATGTGCTCAAAATCATAAAGAAAATTCAAAGATGATTCCTTTAGCAAGGCATAAAGGAAAGGGGAAAATGGGCTCTTATCAACTGGGATGTGTTTTGTAAGCCAAAACAGACGGGAAACCTCGAGCTAAGGGATCCACTAATGATGAACCAGATATTAGGGGAAAAAATATGGTGGAGGTAGCTCAAGAACCCAAAAGATCTTTGGGCCCAGTTATGGAGGCGCAAATACACACTAGCGGTGGCAGAGCAACAACTTATCTGATGGAATGAGCACACAGAGGGTTCTCTGATTTGGAATGTTACATGGAAAAACCATTCAATCGTCCAAAATCATGCTTTATGGGAAATAGCAGGAGGTTGGGAGGCCTTATTTTGGTCAGATTCTTGGCAGCAGATGCCTCCACTGATTCAATGTGCACATTTGGATGAAATGCAGGAAAATGTAAACCAGGACAGATTTAAAACTATAGAAAACTATTGGGAGCATCATTTAAAATATTTTTAAAATTTTAATAATCATATTAACATATTATTAAAATTGAAATTCAATTGTCCCCGAGATGTAGGACAGTCGGTAATGGAGTGTGTTGTTAAGCCACTCCATGTTGAAAAGTCACTGGTTCGAAACCTGTAGGGACAAAAAATCCAACCATATTAAGGGTTGGTGTGGCTCAGGCCGGGTGCGATCCTCGAGTGAATTTGACGGCTTATATGCCCCTAAGTCGCGGTTTATCAAGCCAAAGGTTAATCCCACTGCCAAGAAGGTCTGGACAAATTAACAAACAAAAAAAAAATTGAAATTCAATTCAAAAATGATACACACAAAATTATAATAAAAAACATTTAAAAAGTAGAGTAAATTTTATATAATGTTAAAAGAAATAAATATTTAAGAATAGAAATTTTTTTAATATAATGTTAAAAATCAATAACAAACACAATTTTCTTTCCATTAATTAAAATAAAACAAATTACATTTAATAGAAACCCCCCCACACAATACTCCAGAATGGACATTAAGTGGCAAATTCTCCAATATATAACCTTAGAAAGTCCTCTCATATTTAGAGGATGTTACTTTATATTACGAAATGAAAATTATGTTGGATATTAAAATTTAGAATATCTAGTTTTATATACATGAGGTTTTGTATAACAACTTGGTCACTTAATATAGTTTTGGTTCTCTTTTTTCACTCTCTCTTGTTTTTTATAATGAGCAAGTTATAGAAATCATAGGAATACATAACACACCACTTTCTAACTCATATTTTAGTATATGTTACAATGCCTACTATGCAGGGAGCGTATTTGAGTGAAATAAGTTACACAATAAGTTACAATACCTACTATGTAGGAAGTCGATACACTCCATAAAAGACTTGTGGCTTTTTGGAGGGTATACGTAACACCCAACACCTATCTCTTTCCCAGAGTATGAACATAGAAACAACTCTTCCAAATCCAAACCCCATTCCCATTCCCAATGCTATTAATGACATATTTTCATTCACATTATTCAACCATTTCACTTCAACATGATTACTCTTACTAGTACTATTACCTTCAGTTATAGGTTTTTTATTTTCATTCCCACATTGATCTAATGGACATCCCCATAAGCATTTATTATTTTGAAATGAAGTAGCATCAAAACTTGATAATTGTGTCCCTGCTGGAATTGGCCCACATAGGCTATTAGATTAAACATCCATTTTGTGCAACCGATGTAGCTTAGATAGTTTTTCAGGGATTGGTCCACTCAAATTAATTTTGGCCAAGTCCAACACCTCCAAAGTAGATATGTTACTAAGATATGGGTATTAACCATTCCAACTGGTTCCCAGATAAATTCAATGATCGCAAGCTAGACATACTTCCTATGCTTGTAGGTATTTCCCGTGTAAGATTATTGTTAGAGAAATCAAAGCAAGTGTCATCCACATATGATATGCCAAATGATATTACTTCCATCTTTCTTGTGTATGGAATTGACAATATATCAGATGGTCCTCAAGTTTCTCCAAGCCAAGGTACATTGACTACAAATCCCTGAAGTCTCTCAAGATCAAAAGGTATTCTTCCACTAAATTTATTGTTGGATAAATCCAAATAACTCAACTTCATGAAACTTGTAATCCATTTAATAATATCACCATGGAGATTATTATAACTAATTCTTAAAATATCCAAGTCATGAAAATAAGTGAAGTGGCTAGGAAGTTCCCCAGTCAATCCATTTGCACTTAAATGGAGTTGTTGAATGTTGGTATAGTTGGTCAAAGATGTGGACATAGTCCCAGAGAATTTATTAGAGTAAGTAGATAAAATAATAAGATAAGTGCAATCACCAATGGTATGAGGAAGTGGCCCTTCTAGCCTATTTTGGGACATATTTAAATTCTTAAGTGAAACCAAACTGCTGACACTATTAGGAATACTCCCAGAAATATTATTATTCTATATGTTCAAAGTAGTGATAATTTTTAGTTGACCAATGCTATGTGGAATACATCTAGTTAAATTGTTTAAATATAAATTCAAAAATCGGAGAGATTGAAGATTCCCAATTTGTATTTTGGAATGATACCTTTGAGATTGTTGCTCTCCAATTGAAGTGCTAGAAGCTTGGGAAAATTCTTAATGGTTTCAGGTATGCTATTGTTAGGCCTATTTAGACCCAGATCCATAGACAAAAGTTTGTTCAAATTACCTAATTGAGATGGTATGCTCCCCAAAAAAAAATTATGACTTAAGTCAAGGTATTCTAGTTTCAGCAACAACCCCAATTCAACTGGTATTTACCCACTCACATCATTATCATACAAGTCGAACTCCAATAATTGAGTGCAATTTCCAAGAAATGGAGGGATATGACCACTTAGTAGGTTGTGTTCAAGGTAAAGAGAAGATAGGATTTGAATGGAACCCGAAGTGAAAGGCATTGGACCATTGAAATGGTTGGTTCCAAGGTCAAGATAAGACATGCTTCTCACCGAACCCAATTCGGAAGGGATTGGACCAATGAATTTTTTTTTATTAAATAGGGAATTCTCGGAGAGAGGTGAAGTTGTGGAGATAGGTTGGAACAATTTCTCCCAGATAATTATTGACGCTCAATTTGAAACGCTCCAAGTCGACTAGATGACCAAAATCTGTTGGCATGGTCCCCATGAAGTTATTCCATGAAATCTCGGTCCATTTGAGGCATGTGAAATTACACAATGTTTGTGTAATAGATCCTCCTAAATTATTCTAGCTGAGATCAAGTATTCACAATTTGAGAGGAATTCCTCATGTCAAATTATTACCATTAAGATTCAACATATGCAACTAGGAGAGTTTGTCAAGAGAGGAAAAAAAGGTACCTTCCAATGTTAAGTTATAATTAATAAAAGGTACGAGAACAAGAAGTATTACGACAAAAAATCTTCTAGTATGTTACCTATAGGTAATACCATGCCGGGAGCATACATCATGTGAGTTCTCTATTGTCCAGTCGGACAACCTTCCAGATGGTTATGTGGAGGGAGGTTAGATCATGGACAATGTCATTCTGACCGATGACGTTATCCACTCCTTGAAATCCTATGGTACCCTAGGTATTCTCATCAAGCTAGATCTCTCCAAAACCTTTGATAAACACATCTAACAATATATGAGATCCCTTCTTCTTGACATTGGCTTTAGTAAAGTATGGGTTAATTGGATCATGAAGCTAACTTCCTCAACATTCTTCTCTATTCAAGTCAATGGTGTTCCCTCCAATCCTTTCTCACCCTCATGTGGCCTCTGATAAGGTTACCCCCTCTTCCCTTTCCTCTTTGTCATCATGGCAAAGGGGCTTAGACAGTACACAAAGTCATCCATCGCAAATGGATCACTCAAAGTTCTCTACTTACATGGTACAAACCCCCACATCTCGCACAACCAATTCATTGATGATACCATGATGATGGGGGTCCCCACGTTTTGGGAAGCTCATCATATCCTTTCCATTAACAAGTGGCGAAGATCATGGACCTTCCTCTCCCTAAACGTTTCAGGCCTCCTTGTGCTCTCAAAGTCAGTCCTTCAAGCAATTCCCATTTACGTCTTCTTGGCTCTAGCGGCCCTTATATCTGTGCTCAAAATCATAAAGAAAATTAAAGGATGATTCCTTTGGCAAGGCATAAAGGAAGGGTGAAAATGGGTTCTTGTCAACTGGGATGTGCTTTGTAAAAGGTATGGGAACAAGAAGTATTACAACAAAAACTCTTCTAGTATGTTGCCTATAGGTAATACCATGCCAGGAGCACACATCATGTGAGTTTTGTATTGTCTAGAGAGACAACCTTCCAGATGGATCCGATTTGATATGTTTTTAAAAGACAGAAGATCTTCCACATCCCTCTTCTCATGACGGTCCATGGATGATCAAAATTCATGACCATCCACCAGCATAGCACGTCCAGTAATTGAGCATGATTAATTAACAGTTGCAACAATTACATTTAAAGTGGCCACCATGATGAGGAATGATGCAGACCCCCAAACCCTCGGGTCAAGGTCCGTGCAGGATCTCTCTTAATCTTCCCTTTGAGTCTAATTGACTCTTTGATTCCTCCTCAGGGAATCCCACACACATACAATGGTGTTTTCCATAGGTCCTTATAGGTATGCCCACATGGTCAAACACTAAGCATCAACCCACATCTCCTGACCAAAAATGTGATCGCGCCCTTTGCAAATTCGAAACTTCGGATATCGCGGTTCTGCAACTCCCGTTGCCGAGTTTTCGGCTCTTCAACTGTTGAAACCCGAAATTCCGATTCGCCAAAATGTTCGATCGTGTCCTCCTCCACAGCTATATCACGTTTTGTGACTTCGGGAATCTTGGAACAAAGAACCCTACCTCTCATCTTCGATAATGCTGAAATGTCGAATCCTGAGATGTTATCAAATGTTGGCTTCCCAACGGACTTCTCACCAATTCAGAGTTTCGGATTTCATGTCTTCGTGAATCCTGATGCAAGGCTCCCATTTTTCCAACATACGAAACCCCGAAACAGTCAACGAAGTTTTGACTACGCCTGGCGACAAGTACGCCACCTGTCTTTTCCGCCATCCTCTATCTCTGACGCAGATTCTTCTGCCCCTTCAAAGCTCCAAACTCTGAAATGAGAGTTCACAGGAGATTCGATGGCCCTCATTGGCTTGGATCTAATGACCCTATTTCTCCTGAGCTTATAGTTAGAAAATCATTCATCGTAACACCCCTTTCTCCTCTGGAATATCTAACGGCTCTCGGATCTTCGGTACTTCTCCACGTAGAATTCCTATCGTTCAATTTTTTCCTCCAGAACCTCTGCGAAATGAATTAATGTTCTTTCATCGGGACTTATGCTCCTACAAAGAAACTTCACTTCGCCTCCCTTTGAATACTTCAAAGGAACTAACCCTCCTGAGCTTCCTTTGCAAACTCGAGTCTCCAAAAAGACTCCTGCATGCAATCCTTGCGGCAATCCTTCAAATACTTCTAAGTATTTGAGTCCTCGACTATGTGCACCTTCTGCAACAACATTCCTTCAACTCTCTCCTAGGTTGATAAGTTCTAAGATTTCAACCAGCCTGCGCACACCTTGCACAGTTTCTGTGCTCCACTTGCACTTCTACTGGAATGAGAACAACGGTATCCCTCCTGAGCTTTCAGAGACAAACTCTGAACCTTGTCAATGCACACCTTGCAGACATTTTCACTGCACTCCTTGCAGCAAATTCTCTCACGCAGGTTGAGAAACAATTGAAACTCATTCTCTCTCTCTCTCTCATATTTCAAACATTTAACATGAAATCATACATTCATAGTACTAAAGAAAATGCATAACAGAGAGAATAAAAAAACTATCAACATATCATTCAGCATGTATACACATAAAACATCATAACACCATGAGTCTGATTCAAAGCTTCATATATTAATTCAAAGATTATGTACATGGGTTCTCCTCTACAACTTTCTGCTACAAATTTCTCCTTCTGCTCTATGCTAATGATACAAGAATAATGTTACAATGATACAAGGGTGAGGGTGTCTATAGTCGTTTTTCCTCCTACTTCCTAAACTACCTAATCTTCATTCAAACATACCTACTTTCATTAACTACGCATAAATGCATCTACCTTCTACAGATGAGAGAGAATTTCTCATGATCTGTTTACAATATATTGACATAAATGTAAGTACATTTCCCCAACTATCACATTTATATCCGCTTCTTAATCTTTTAAAAACATTTCAACATGTGAAAAAATGCATTGGCTCTTTTCCCAGCTGTCTTCTGCCTTCAAGCTCACTTGGTTGCTGACGATGCTCCTGCATCATACTCCCTCGCTTGAAAATTTTCATGAGATCTTGCAGGGTCTGTCCATGCTTCTAAATTGCTGCTTCATCTTCCCAGCTGGCATCTTCAACTGGATGTCCATTCCATTTGACCAAGTATTCAAAATACTCTTTTCTCCTGGTCTTCCTGCTGATTCTCTTTTCAATTATACTTTCCATTTGTGGCTTTCCAGCTACAGGCATTTGTTTAGTCCATTGAACCTCTATCTGTTCATCCTCTGCTCCTGCTTTGTAAGGGTACAAATATGAGATGTTGAATATCCATGAAATTCCGATCCCATTGGGTAATTCAATCTCATATGCGTTTGCCCCAAATTTCTTTATGACCTTGCATGTTCCAATCTTCTTCATCTTTAGTTTATTATATGTTCCATTTGGAAACCTCTCCTTCCTCAGATGTGCAAGAATCAGATCACTGACTTCAAATTGAAGTTCTCGCCTGTGTTTATCTGCTCCGCGCTTGTACTCTTGACTTGAATTTCGCAACCGCTTCTTTACTTGACTATGAAGCTCCTTCATCGCTTCTGTAAAATCCTCTGCACTAGCACTCCTGAATTCATCTTGTTCTGAATATTTCAATTCAGAAACTCCTCTTGGATGCATTCCATATACAATTTGGAATGGAATCTACCCTATTCTTCTGTTGAATGACTCATTGTAAGCAAATTCCGCCTATGGAAAAATGTGATCCAATTGATTGTGTTGTTCAGTCACTAGGTTCCTCAGCAAATCTCCCAAACTTATGTTTACAACTTCTATCTGCCCATCCGCCTGAGGATGATAAGTTAAACTAAAAGACAAACTTGTCCCCAGCTTCTTCCATAAAGTTCTCCATAAATGTCCCACGAACTTGGTATCCTGATCTGAAACTATACTCTTTTGCAAGCCGTGAAGTCTGATGACTTCTTTGAAAAACAAGTTTGCAATATGACTTGCATCACTGGTTTTCTGACATGGTATGAAATGTGCCATCTTTGAAAATCTATCTACCACTACAAAGATTGAATCAAATCCTCTTTGTTTTCTTGGTAGCCCTAATACAAAATCCATGCTCACTGCATCCCACGGCCTTTCAGGTATGGGTAATCACTAGTATAACCCTATGTTCTGCCTTTTCCCCTTTGCATGCTGACAAATCCTGCATCTGTCCACAAATTTCTTAACATCTGTCCTCGTTCCTGGCCAAAAATATGAGCCATTCAATTTTGAGAACGTTTTGTCATGACCGAAATGTCTGACCAATCCTCCACTGTGTTTTTCTTTCAGCAGATTCTCCCCCATGGAGCATTTTGGAATACATAACTGATTTCCCCTGAATAATAATCCATAATGGATCATATATTCAGTCCATTGGCTTATGTCCCTGAGAATTGGATTCTCAGATGCCTCATACGCCTTTTTAAAATCTGGATCATCTCTGTACATTTCTTTGAGGTTATCAAAACCCAAAGTTTTGACTCTAAATTCCTACATAAGCAAACATTTCCTACTCAAAGCATCAACAACTTTGTTAGCAGTTCCAAAAATATGCTTAATCACAAAAGTAAAATTCGGCATGTATTCAACCCATTTTGCATGCTTTTGGTTCAATTTGTCTTACTGAGTAATGAATTGCAAAGCATGATTATCGTTGTACAAAACAAATTCCTTAGGAACCAAATAATGTCTCCATTTCTTCAGCGCTTGTATGACTGCATAGAATTCCTTATCATATGTTGATTATTTAACCTTCGCTTCATTTAGTTTCTCGCTGAAATATGCGACTGGCCTGTCGTCTTGGCTCAAGACCGCTCCAATTGCAAATCCACTAGCATCATAGTTGACCTGGAATGTCTTGCTAAAGTCTGGCAACACCAGAGTTGGTTGCTCAGTGATCTTCTTCTTCAGCAGATTGAAGTTTTTCTCTGCTTCCTCTGTCCATTGAAAAGATTTATGTCTTTTCTTCACTGTATCCATCATCGGTGCGCTAATCCCACTGAAATTTAGGATGAATTTCCTGTAGAAACTAGCCAATCCATGGAAGCTTCGAACTTCAAACACACCTTTCGGTGATGGCCAATTTTTAATCGCATTTACCTTTTTCGGGTCCATCTTCAACTCATTTGCAGAGATAACAAAACCCAAATAAATGAGTTTTGTCCTCATAAATGATGATTTCTTCACATTTATTAGCAATTTCTCTTGCTATAATCTCCTCATCACTGCAGCTAAATCATAAGTGTTATGCTTCTGTCTTGCTGAAAATCAATATATCATCAATATATACGATAACGAATTTCCCTATGAAATCCTTTAGGACTTCATTCATCAATATCATGAAAGTACTAGGCGCATTTGTTAAGCCAAATGGCATAACAAGCCACTCATATAGTCCCTTATTCATCTTGAATGTTGTCTTCCATTCATCACCTTCTCTCATACGAATTTGATGATATCCGCTTTTCAAATCAATCTTTGAAAATAATCTTGCTCCACTCAAGAAGTCCATAAAGTCGTTCATCCTTGGCAATGGAAATCTGTATCTGATGGTAATATTATTGATCACTATTGATTTTGTACACATCCTCCAGCCTCCATCATTTTTTGGGTTGAGCATTGTTGGAACAGCGCATGGACTCAAGCTTTCTCTAACCAATCCTTTGTCCATTAAATCTTGGACTTGTCTCTTGACTTCTTCATTCTCCTACGGCATCAACCTGTACATTGCTTTGTTTGGTAAACTAGCTCCAAGTATAAGATCAATGTGATGACTTATACTTATGATCGGTGGAAACGAACAAGGTAGTTCGTCCACTACTATATCAACAAACTCTTCCAAAAACTTCAAGATTTCCTCTGGTAAATCATCCACTCTTGTACTGGTCAAAACAATTCTAGGATTCCTGACCACAACAAATTATGTGTCTTCCTTATTCTTAACCTTCGTAAGAAGTTCCTTCCCACTCATGAGAAGTACAATGTTGCTCACCTCTGGATTCATTTCTTTATCCTTAATTGGCAACAACATGTGAGTTCTCCCATTCTTCTCTAGGGTGTATGTGTTCTTTTCCCATCATAAATCGCATTTATGTCATATTTCCATGGTCTACCCAACAATAGATGACAAACATCCATGGGAATGACATCACATAATATTTTATCCTTATATCCTCCTATTTTAAATTCAACTGAACATTGTTTAGTGACATTTACCTGATGTTCTTTTTGTAGCCACAAAACTCCGTATGGGCTTGGATGTACGATAGTCTCTAGCTCCATCTTTTTTACCATCTCTGTAGAAATGAGATTATCTGTGCTACCACTATCCACAATGACTTTGCATACGCTGTCTTTGGTCTTGCAAGTAGTATGAAAAAGTTTGTTCCTTTGGGCTGGGTTCTCTGCCTCCTTCTCTGGCTTCAAGAGAACTTTCCTCATCATTAAATATCTTCCTCCCTCAGCATCTTCTACCTCAACATTTCGTCTTTTTTATTTGGAAATGTGAGTCTCACCACCTTCTCTCTTCCTATCTGGACACTCATAAGATTTATGTCCATTTTCCCCATAGACAAAGCATTTCACTTCACCACCTCTGCCTCTTTCTCTTCCTCTGGCTCGAGGAATAGTGTCTCTATCGACATACTTCCCTCTTTGTGAGCTTCCTCCTCTCTCAGATTGAGGTTGAGGTTTCTTTCCCTCTTCTTTAGATTTCTGAGTATTGTCTTGGGAAACTGCTTTGCCTCTAGCTTGACTTTTGCCTCGACCTCTTTGACCTTGCTTTTGGCTCAGCTCCTCTTCAGCTTTCAGAGCCATCCGATAAGCATCCTCCACATTCCAAATGATCATCATGCTCATCTAATCCTGAATTTCATATCGTAGACCATTCATGTACCAGGCCACCTTTTCATCATCGTTTTCCCGATGACCTACTCTGATGTTTATCTTGTAGAACTCTTCAGTGTATTCCTTCACTGACATCAGCTTCTGTCTCAAATTATTCATCCTCTGAAACACAGTGATTTGATAATCCTTGGGTATGAATTTGGATTTCATCTTCGCAACCATTCTATCCCATATTTTGATTTTTTGCTTGCCTTTGCATCGTCTGTCAGCTTGCAGTTCATCCCACCATAGTGTTGCATGCCTTTTAAGTCTTGTGACAACATGTTTGATCTTCTTGTCTTCCTCGACATCCTCATAGTCGAAGTACTTATCCAGAGTTCTAATCCAATCTATAATATCTTGAACATCCAGGTTTCCTTCATATACTGGAACCTCCATTCTTGTTCTGGAACCTATCCTTCCAACAACCCTGAATAGGCGTTCTATAGCATCCTTGACTGCAACTTCTCCTTCATGTCCAGCTTCATTTTCACTTTCAGCCTCGTTGATATCTCCAACATCAACTATGCGTCTCTGTGTTGTCTCCATGGCATCAAGCCTAGCACGCAGTTCGTGCATTTCTCTTTCCACTTTTGGATCAGGCATTGGTCTATCTCTTCTTCTCAGCGGCATGGCTGTAAAACTTCTCTTTTCTCTGCTATAGAAAAAAAAGAACTATTTCTATGCTTCTGAAACCACAATGATGTGTACCAGCGTACTCCTTTTCTCCTTATCGCTTCCTCTACCTGAAATATACAAACAGAGTTATTCTTTGATACCACCACTGATGCAAACCCCCAAACCCTCGAATCAAGGTCCGCACAAGATCGCTCTTAATCTTCCCTTTGAGTCTAATTGACTTCTATGATTCCTCCTCAGGGAATCCCACACACATACAATGGTGTTTTCTATAGGTACTTATAGGTATTCCCGCGTGGTCAAACACTGGGCATCAACCCAAATCTTCTAACTAGAAATGTGATCGCGCCCTTCACAAATTAGGAACTTCAGATATCGCAGTTTTGCAACTCCTGTTGCCGATTTTCTGGCTTTTCAACTGTCGAAACTCGAAATGCTGATTTGATGAAATGCTCGGTCGCGTCCTCCTCCACAGCTATATCACATTTCATGACTTAGGGAATCTTGGAACAAAGAACCGTACCTCTCGTCTTCGATAATTCTGAAATGTCGAATCCCGAGACATTATCAAATGTTGGCTTCCCAACGGACTTCTCGTTGATTCAGAGTTTTGGATTTCACGTCTTCGCAAATCCTGATGCAAGGCTCCTGGCTTTCCAACCTATGAAACCCCGAAACAATTGACGAAGTTTTGACTCTGCTTGGCGACAAGTAGGCCACCTATCTTTTCCACCGTCCTCTATCTTTGACGTGGATTCTTCTGCCCCTTCAAAGCTCCGAACTCCGAAATGAGAGTTCACAGGAGATTTGATGGCCCTCTTGTCTTGGATATAACAACCCTATTTATCCTAAGCTTATAGTTAGAAAAGAATTCGTCGTAACTACCCTTGCTCCTCTGCAATATCTAACGGCTCTCGGATCTTCGGTACTTCTCCACGAAGAATTCCTACCGTTCAATTTTTTCCTCTAGAACCTCTGCGAAATGAATTAATGTTCTTTCGTCGGGATTTATCCTCTTTAAAAGAAACTTCACTTCGCCTCCCTTTTAATACTTCAAAGGAACTAACCCTCTTGAGCTTCCTTTGCAAACTTGAGTCTCAAAAAAGACTCTTGTACGCACTCCTTGTGGCAATCCTTCAAATACTTCCAAGTGTTTCATTCCTCGACTCTGTGCACCTTTTGCAATAGCAGTCCTTCAACTCTCTCCTAGGTTGATAAGTTCTAATCTTTCAACCAGCCTGCGCACACCTTGTACGATTTCTGTGTTCCACTTGCACTTCTGCTGGAATGAGAACAATGGTATCCCTCCTGAGCTTTCAGAGACAAACTCTGAACCTTGTCGATGCACACCTTACGGACATTTTCACTGCACTCCTTGCAGGAACTTCTCTCTGTCAAGTTGAGAAACAATTGAAACTCTCTCTCTCTCTCTCTCTCTCTCTCTCTCTCTCTCTCTCAGATTTCAAACATTCAACATGAAATCATACATTCATAGTACTAAAGAAAATGCATAATAGAGAGAATAAAACAACTATCAGCATATCATTCAGCATGTATACACAGAAAACATCATAACACCATGAGTCTGATTCAAAGCTTCATATATTAATTCAAATCTTTTGTACATGGGTTCTCCTCTACAACTTTCTGCTACAACTCTCTCCTTCTTCTCTATGCTAATGATACATGAATAATGTTACAATGATACAAGGGTGAGGGTGTCTATAGTCGTTTTCCCTCCTACTTCCTAAACTGTCTAATCTTCATTCAAACTTACCTACTTTCATTAACTATGCATAAATGCCTCTACCTTCTATAGATGAGAGTGAATCGCTCATGATCTGTTTACAATATCTTGACATAAATGTAAGTACATTTCCTCATCTATCACATTTATATCCACTTCCTAATCTTTTAAAAACATTTCAACATGTGCAAAAATGCACTGGCTCTTTTCCCAGGTGTCTTCTGCCTTCACGCTCGCTTGGCTGCTGACGATGCTCCTGCATCAAGGAAGCACATGAGCATTAGAATATGATACATTTCTCATATTTTGATGCTTGTGTCGACATGTAGTGGGAGTGTTGAGAAGATTCATGTCGACACCTCGGAAGGAGCATCGGACAACTATTAATAGAGTATTAAAGTATTTGTGTGGCACTAAATATTATGCTATATGATACCAAGGAAAACCTGAAGGTGATAGTGAATTAAATGTACAAAGGATATGTCGACGCTGACTGGGCTAGAGATCTAGATCGACGGAGGTCAACCAGTGGATATGTGTTCAAAATTTTTTGATCGAGCAATCAGTTGGATGAGTAAGTGACAGGAAGTCATAGCCTTGTTAACAATAGAATATGAATACATGGCAACGACTCATGGAAGAAAAGAAGCAGTATGGCTACAAACTTTGTGTTTAAGAATCGGGTTTGAGAAGAGAGCTATGAAGATAAGTTGTGACAGTCAACGAGAAATATTTCTGGAAAAAAACTCAACTTATCATTCGAAGACTAAGAACATTGATGTACAATACCATTTCATGAGAGACATGGTGGAAAAACACAAGGTGTTGTTGGAGAAAGTAGACACATTGGAAAACATAGTAGACTCGTTGACCAAGTTTGTAAGTTCTGTGAAGTTCTCTTGGTGCAGAGAGGCAATGGGAATTGTTTCCTTGGGTCTGTGAATGAAATTTCAAAGGTATCTTGGTTTTAGCAAAGAAGAAAACATGTGGGAGACTGTTGGGTTGTTATATTCTTTGTATTGAAAGTCTACGTGGATCGAATGACATTCGCAGTCGAAGGTCAAGGTGGTTTGACTGGGTAAAGACAAAGTCAAGGTGGATCGACAAAAAATTGAAGGTCGAGGTTAGTCAACTGAGTAAATTCAAAGTTCAAGGTGGTTCAACATGGTAAAGACATCGACAACAAGTCAAAGAGGTCGACGGGCAGGTGTATGGAAACTGACTTAAGACCGAATGAATCTCGACTGGTAGTCGACGACTAATATGATTTGGTAGTCGACTATAACAAAATCTTAAGATTTGTGGGATTTGTATCCAATGATATGCATGGATATGTAACCATTTTTGGGTGCCTTTTTCTTTATGGTTTTGTCTTGTTTAAATCCTATAAAGAAGGCATGGTGTAAGGCTGAAAAGGTTGATCAATGACTCAATCAATAATCATAGAGGTTGTTGGTCATGTAGATGTAGGCCTAATTGGCTACAGGGTTGTTCTTGCGTAAGCAATAGGGTATGATTTCGATTTTGTCTTAGGTATGGACCAAGGTTACAAAAGTAACATTTTATTTTGAATGAATAAGACAACAAGGAGAAGAATGCTCAAGGAATGTTGGTTTTCCCGGTTTGGGTTTCCAGGGTAAAATCTTGGTGTATTGTGTGATTGTTGTGTCATTTACTTTCTTGATTAAATATTTCCTCCTCTCTTATGCTAGGTTTAGCATGCAAGTGTGTACCATTTTCTAACATTAGCATCCTAGCTCATTTTCCAAAAGTAAAAGGGAGGGAGTTTGGAAGGAAAATACAGGAAGAAACAGTGGATCACACAAGGTTGTGGGACTTTTTTTATGGTGCATCACAAAATAGAAACCAATCATGCGGTGGAGGGGTTGTCCTACATCTTTTTAACCATGTCTTCTATAAAATCAATATGGGGTTGGGCCCTAGCATAAATAATTATGCAGAATTGTTGTCTCTTAAATTACTTCTACTCCTTGCAAAGGTAAATAATGTTAATTCCATACATATTTTTGGTGATTCTCAAATTGTTGTTAAATGGGTTTAGAACTTACAGTAGTGTCATAATATTTGTTTTCTTCCCATCCTTGAAAAAGTTCATAAAATTGTGGTCTCATTTGACACTTTTGATATCCAACATGTTTACAGAGAAAGAAATATGGTAGTTGACCAACTCTCAAAAGTAGAGATACAGATGGATTATAGTAGAAGACAACAACAAAACAATCTATGAGTTCTACCATAGGCCTTTTATAGAAGAGAAGTGACATCCCATAGTAGCAACTCAAAATGATTAGCACCATCGAGCTCTTTTTTTTATTAGAACAATTTTGATACAAGCTTTTTGGGAGGATACTCTTACAAGGGAATACTCACCATCTTCGTAAGTTTGCAGCCACTTACTGAAAGGAAAGATACAAATGGATTATGGGCAGTGGATGATAGTAGAAGACAATATCGGAACAATCTATGAGTTGTAATACATGCCTTTTATATAAGAGCAACGACATCCCATAGTAACAACTCAAAATGATTAGCACCATCAAGCTCTTTTTTTTAAATCAGAACAGTTTTCATACAGGATTTTTGGGAGGATACTCTTACAAGGGAATACTCATAGTCTTCATAAGTTTGCAGCCACATACTTTTTTTTCTCTTTGTAAAAAGACTATATATTGTATGGTATATGTGGAATTTATGTCCCCGAGATAGAAATATGCATTCACCTTTATTTTTTTGGAACTCTTTTTTGTAACTAGAGGGAGCCCTTCAAATGGAAGCTCCATCAAATGCATGGAGACATGCATCTACAAAATGTGATTTTCTTTCTCATATGAAATCAACAAAAGGTTTTTTTTTAAGAAAAATATATATATTAAAATTTAATTTTAATTTAATTAAAAAAAATCATTTTAGTTAATCAAATATATATTTAAAAAGTTAATACAAAATTGTTTATGTGTATGTGTGTTTGTGTGTTAATTAGGTCTAGTGTGAATGGTTATGGGATGGTGTTATCTTCCTCATTCAAGTTTTATTCTTGTAAAGTGACATGTTGAACTCATAATAAGTAATAGTATATTATTAGATTTAAAATGATGAGAAGTATCCATAAGTTATATTAACATCATTTAAAATATCTTTAAAATGTTAATAACCATATTAACATATTATTAAAATTAAAATTCAATTTAATAATGATACATATAAAATTATAATAAACAATATTTAAAAAGTAGAATAGATATCAATATAATGTTAAAAGCAAACAAATATTTAAGAATAAAAAAGTTTTTAATATAATGTTAAAAATCAATAACAAACACAATAAACACAATATTAGTGATTTGCTTTCCATTAATTAAAATAAAACAAATTACATTTAAAAAGTAGAGTAGATGTGAATATAAGGTTAAAAGAAAAAAAATATTTAAGAATAGAAAAGCTTGTAATATAATGTTAAAAATCAATAACAAACACAATATTTTCCATTAATTAAAATAAAACAAATTTAATAGAAAACCTCACACAAAGCTCGAAAATGGCAATAAAGAGGCAAATTGTATAATATATAATCTTAGAAAGTCCTCTAATATTTAGAGGATATCACTTTATATTATGAAATGAAAATTATGTTGAAGTTTAAAATTTAGAATATCTAGCATTATATACATAAGGTTTTGTATAACACCTTAGTCACTTAATATAGTTTCGGTTCTTTTTTTTCACTCTAGAAATCATAGCAATACATAACACATCACTTTCTAATTTATATTTTAGTGAAATATGTTATAATGCCTACTATGTAGGGAACATATTTTGAAGCAATAAGTTACAATGTTTACTATGTAGGAAGTCAATACACTCCATAAAATACTTGTGGTTTTTTTGGAGGGTATATCCAACACCCAACACCTAGCTCTTTCCTAGAGTATGAACATAGCAACAACTCCCCCAAATCAAAGCCCCATTCCCATCCCCAATGCTATTAATGACATATTTTCATTCATTGTCGTCAACCATTTCACTTCAACATGATTACTCTTACTAGTACTATTACCTCTAGTTAAAGGAGGTTTTTTATTTTCATTTCCTCATCAATCTAATGGACACCCCATAAGAATTTATTATTTTGAAATGTAGTTGCATTAAAAGTTGAAAATTGTGTCCGTGTTGGAATTAGCCCGCATAGGCTATTAGATGAAACATCCATTTTGTGCAACCAATGTAGCTTAGATAGTTCTTCAGGGATCGGTCCACTCAAATGATTTTTGGCCAATTCCAACACCTCCAAAGTAGATATGTTACTAAGAGATATGGGTATTAGCCCTTCCAACTAGTTTACGGATAAATTCAATGAGCGCAAGCCCGTCAAAATTCCTATGCTTGTGGGTATTTCCCCTATAAGATTATTGTTAGAGAAATCAAAGAAAGTGTCATCCACATATGATATGCCAAATGATATTACTTCCATCTTTCTTGTGTCTGAAATTGACAATAGATCAGATGGTCCCCGAGTTTCTCCAAGCCAAGATACATTGAGTGCAAATCCCTGAGTCTCTCAAGATCAAAAGGTATTCTTCCACTAAATTTATTGTTGGATAAATCCAAATAACTCAACTTCATGAAACTTGTAATCCATTTAGGAATATCACCATAGAGATTATTATAACTAATTCTTAAAATAGCCGAGTTATGAAAAGAGGTGAAGTGGCTAGGAAGTTCCCCAGTCAATCCATTTTCACTTAAATGGACTTGTTGAATGTTGTTTGAGTAGGTAGAGAAAATAATAAGAGAAGTGCAATCACCAATGGTCCAAGGAAGTGGTCCTTCTAGCCTATTTTGGGACATAATTAAATTTTTAAGTGAAATCAAACCACTGACACTATTAGGAATACTCCCAAAAATATTAAAATTTTGTATATTCATAATAATGAGAAATTTTAGTTGTCCAATGCTATGTGGAATACATCCAATTAAATTGTTTGAATATAAATTCAAAAATCGGAGAGATTGAAGATTTCCAATGGATTTTGGAATGATACCTTTGAGATTGTTGCTCTCCAATTGAAGTGCCAGAAGGTCGCTCAATGCGTAATGGTTTCAGGTATGCTACTGCTGAGCCTATTTACACCCAGATCCATAGACAAAAGCTTGTTCAAATTACCCAATTGATATGGTATGCTCCCAAACAATTTGTTATGACTTAAGTCAAGGTATTCTAGTTTCTGCAACAACCCCAATTCAACTGGTATTTCCCCGCTCACATCATTATCATACAAGTCGAAGTCCAGTAACTGAGTGCAATTGCCAAGAGATGGAGGGATATGACCACTTAGTAGGTTGCATTCAAGGTAAACAGAAGATAGGCTTTGAATGGAACCCAAAGTGGAAGGGATTGGCCCACTGAAATGGTTGGTTCCGAGGTCAAGATAAGACATGCTTCTCACCGAACCCAATTCGGAAGGGATTGGACCAGTGAAATTCGGAAGGGATTGGACCAGTGAAATTGTTCGATTGGACCAGTGAAATTGTTCGATGAAATTGTTTGATTGGACCAGTGAAATGGTTGGTTCCGAGGTCAAGATAAGACATGCTTCTCACCGAACCCAATTCGGAAGGGATAAGACATGCTTCTCACCGAACCCAATTCGGAATTCTCGGAGAAAGGTGCAGTTGCGGAGAGAGGTTAGAATACTTCCGCCCAGATAATTATTGACGCTCAAGTCGAGACACTCCAAGTCGACTAGATGACCAAACTCTGTTCCATGAAAGCTCAATCCATTTGAGGCGTGTGCAATTACACAATGCTTGAATCGATCCTCCTACATTATTCCAGCTGAGATCAAGTATTCGCAATGCTTTAAGCTGCCCGAAATCGGGTGGAATTCCTCCTGTCAAATTATTACCATTAAGCCGCCCAAAATCGGGTGGAATTTCTCCCTCTCAGGAGTCAGAAACTCAAAACGTCCTTCAAAGATTAATGAGTCGTGTTCTTAGTGATATACGTATATAAAAAGAGAGCAGCAGTTGTGTTCTTCACCTCTGACCCACACAACAATAACTTGAGTCATTTGAATGAAAATATTTCATTGATTGATTGATAGTATCGTGTGAATGAAAATATGTCATTGATTGATAGTATCTTGTGATTGATTGAGTCATTTGAATGAAAAGATTGTTATTAATTGATAGTATTGCGGATATGAATGGAGATTAAATTTTGGGAGAGTAGTTGTTATGTTTACACTGTATAAAAAAACTATTATGTTTTCTCTATTAAACTTCCAACCCCCACCTTCATCATTATATGAAATGTTGGGGTGTTATGTCCTTCATATTAGATGTTGGGTGTTATGTTCATAATGCATGATAAATCATATGAAGGTGGGCGGGTGCGGTTTAATAGAGAAAACATAATATTATATTATGTTTTCTCTATTAAACCCCTCACCCCCACCCTTATATGAAATGTTGGGTGTTATGTCCCTCATATAAGATTAGATGTTGGGTGTTATGTTCATAATGCAAGATAAATCATATGAGGGTGAGGGTTTTAATGGAGAAAACATAATATAATATTATGTTTTAACATTGACAAGTTAGAAGAATGTTTGGAAAAAGCAGGTTGTGTCGGCCCTACTCTCACTGGTATAGTCATCAATCTTCTTATTTATGCTGATGATATCATTCTTATGGCAAGGAGTCCCCATGATCTTGAAAACAAACTAAGAATCCTCAAGGATTTCTGCTCCAATATGGGTATGACTATTAATATTGATAAGACTAAGGTCATGATTATTAAATCCAATAAGATCCCTTATGATACCTTTGTATATGAAAACAACAACCTGGACGAGGTGACTTCATACAAATATCTTGGAATTGATATTCACCAGAAGCTCAATTGGAATTATAGCATTGAGAAAAGGATTATTGGGGGATGGAAAGCTTATTGTGGGCTTGAAAACAATTGTAAATCAGCTGATCTTTGGAGTTGGGATAAGAAGAAACTCTTCTTTGAGACCCTTGCTACACATGTTATTCTTTATGGATGTGAAGTTTGGAGTTGTAGTATCTCTCATGAATCCTGGAGAAAGATAGAGAAAATACAAAAGAATTTTATAACCTATAATCTCAAAATTAAAGGAAATACGCCCTATCCCATCCTCCTCTTAGAAACAAGCCTCTCCCCCATTGAGAGCATGGCTATGATAGATACCCTAATGTATAAGAACAGTTAAACAACATGGAAGAAAAGGGGCTACCTAAAATTGTTGTAAAATCAAGTCATAACCACCATCGACTCAAGCGATGATGGCATAAAGATACGGTCTTGGCTAAACTATTGGGGAATCATGGAAAAGACCATTTTGCAGAATAAGGTACTATTAAAAAAAGCGTCAAATCAAATAAGGAGAAAATGTGGTGTGATAAAAGAGTTAGAGGAAAAAATAAAATTAAGACAAAGATGTAATCAACTTTAATCTAGAAGATCAAAATTATATCTGTTTTGCCAAGTGTGAAGAAAAATAAGCATTGCTAAGATAAGAACAAATTCTCATGAGCTCCATGAGTGGCCCGAGTAGTTGGTCAATTCTAAA
The DNA here is from genome assembly GCA_010110895.2 of Picea sitchensis. Taxonomy (NCBI): domain Eukaryota; kingdom Viridiplantae; phylum Streptophyta; class Pinopsida; order Pinales; family Pinaceae; genus Picea; species Picea sitchensis. The sequence goes on from SNQJ01S0041013.1 coordinate 41,780, forward strand.
ACATCATGGGATGAAAGAGTGTGTCTGCTTTGTGACATAGAAGGATGAAAGATGAAAATCACTCTCTTGAATTGTCCAACCTATACTCATGTTAGATCTCATTTTCAAAATATTTATCACACACCAACCTTCCTAACCTCCTTAACTCAACAAAACTATGGTGGTGATCTGAAGAGAAGCCTCTTAATGCTTTTGAGCACATAAACAAAAATTCTAAAGAGATGCAGTAATCACTTACCCTCTTAAAGGTCGATAAAACAATTCAGTCTTAGTGGATGTTAATCATGATGATGATCATCATCATTAACCCTAATAACCACCCTCACCCTCATATTAGATGTTGGGTGTTTGTTCATAAGGCAGTAAGCTACATGGCTGGGTGTTGAATTTGTGAGTCCCAAAAACCATAAGTATTTATGAGTGTATATACTCCTACATAATAGAGAGTATTTTACCTTATTACATCAAGGTATGAATTAAAAGGCCTTATACTATGTATTAGTATGATATAAATTCTAGAGTAACTTTCATTTTATTTCATAATATAAAGTTATATTTATGAAATTTGGAAGATTTTTAAAGTAATATATGTGACAATTTGACCCTATCTTGTGTTTTATGTGAGCATTTTTATTAAATGCAATTTATTCTAAGAAAAAATACACATTTATTATGAGGAAAAAAATATTTTGGGGTACTTATTAAAATTATATATGTATATAATTATTATATTATATTTTAAGTTATGTATATTTATATTTTAAGTTATTCAAAATTTAAAAAAAAAATTATTTTAAAATTGTTAAAAGTAGAATTTAATAAGCCTTGTAATTTTAGAGATTTTAGTAATTAAATCATTGTATTTAAGAGATTTTTTATCCAATAAACAAAAAAATCTCATATATCAATTTGGTGTCTAATTTGATTATATAATTAAAAATTATATATATATATATATATATATGCTCATATATATATATATATAATTAAAATTTTATTTAAATATAAATATATATTTTTATTTTTAATAGTAATTTGCATAAAATTTTAATTTTTAATTTAAATATATATTTATAAACTTGATAGAAAAATTTTAATTTTTAATTTAAATATATATTTATAAACTTGATAGAAAACATGTTTTTTTTAAATATGTAATATTTTCATATACTCTCTTATCATTAATAAGAGATTCTCATCAAACATTATTAACTTTCATTTTAAAGATTTTATATGGAATAGTACACACTGAAAATGTAAGGAAAAACCATATCTACTATTATATATATAAAAGAAAATAAGATAGTCAAAAAATATTACTTTATAGAATAAAGTAATATTTATGAAATTTGGAAGATTTTATAAAGTAATATAATGGACAATTTGGCCCTTTCATTTTATTTATTTATATTTTATTTTTTTTTTTATTTTTTTTTCGGGCTTTGTTTGAGTTTTTTTATCAAATGCAATTAGTTATGTTGTAATTTATGAGAGTAATTTATAGAAATGCATCAAACAAATTGAGTGATATACATTTTGCACCAAACACTTCCGTCATATACATTTTGCACTCAACAATTCCGTCATATACATGAGACTGAGCAATTTATAGAATATTGTAACATTGTATGAAGATTTATAGTAATTTATTTATCGCTATAACATGTTCTATTTAATAAATAGTATACACAATTATTTAAATTGTATTCAATAATTTTTTTTTATAAGTAAGATTGTATAAAAGTCTGTCAAAATAAAGGAATATAGAGAATTTCCATGGTGTCAAGCCGTAAATACGGAGCTGCCCTGAGGGGAAACCAACTCAGCCAGTCGAACCGCTTCATAACTGAATTCTAGACTGTTACTGACACAAAAAGAGTTCAAAAGTCTGGCCTGTAAGGGTGTCTGTTACAACTGTGGAAAGTGTAGACAGCATGAGTACAATAACCATGCACAAATGCATGAAAGGTCGGCATGCACATGAAAAAAAAACAAAGAATAACAAGAGACAGATCACCAGTATGGGCTGTAGTGTGGCGACGTGACCATGCAAAAGGAACCAAATGTCGTGTCTCCAGGAGGAGGCGGCTCCTCGTTGACTGGTGTCTGGTCCAGTTGCATGGTGTCCTCGGCTTGTGATGGCATGTGCTCTTCCTTATGGGCCTCCTCTGGTCATGATGGGAGCCTCTGCTCCTTGCGGTCTGCCTCTGCGTGGACCAAAGTTTCCAGTTCCAACACTGGTGCTGAGGTTGCTACTGGTTGGGTTGTTGCTGCTTGGCCTGCCTCTGGTGGGAGGTGATGAGTGCTCTGTAACTCGAAGAGCAACTGTAGGAGTTGAGAGGCTTTGGTGTCTAGGATCTCTAGGCAGAACCAGAGGTCGTCCATGTCCCGACGCAGGTCGAATACCAGACTCTGCACCAATGCAAGCATTGTTTGCCACTCGCATTCTGGGTCAGCATAGGAATCGGCTTGAGATTGGGGTTGCCATCGTGAATTTTGACTGGCTTCCAGACCATCCATCTAAAATTGGGCTTCGTGAGGCTGGTCCTGAAGCGACTGGGTGGCTAGAGAGTTGGGAGGAGCCAAAGGGCCTGGGTGTGAAACAGATGCTGAATTGCGCAAAGGTCCTGGGTTGTAGTTGAGTGAGCCCCCTGAGCAGTCCAACGCCTCCATTCTATTGGCAAGGCACATAGCAAGGGGCAAGAGAGAAGCGGGAATTTGAGTGGACTATTCCAAGGATGAGGGAGAGGTGGTGGAAGAGGAGGAGGATAGCAGTGAGGGAGCAGGCGGGGGATGGAGGACTAGGCGGGGCCGGTTTGGCTGACAGGCTGACCCGCGTTTAGACTTCCCTCGTAGCTAGGGCATCTCTAGGATAGTTGGAGAGCGAAAATGCACGAGCAACAGAGCAGGAGAGGACAAAAGTAGAGCAGGGAAAGGATGGGCAGGAGGCCGAGCTCTGAGAAGAAAATTAGGAAAGAATGAGCCATTGGGAGCCGCTGGAGAAATTGAAATAGGTGGGGGAGCTAGTGAGGTTGCATAAATGATCGCACACGTAGAGTAAAGGCCTAGCAAGGTCCGTTGAATGGATGTCAAGGTAGAGCAGGGTGCACTGAGAGTAATGGTGCCCTGCCTCGAGCGAGTTGAAATTAAATTCATGACACACATGGGTAGGAAGTTGAAGTACATGGGTACGTGGGAAAAAACCAGAAAAAATAGTGGTAATGTCTGTCACTGGAAAGTTGGGCTTTTATTGTTTCGTGATCTACAAATAGCACCTAGATTTCTGCGATATACATATTGACAATCAGATTTGCGGAGTACTTGAATTTGAAGCGACTCGTGTCAAATAACCAAAATGAAATAATAAACTCAATAACTTATTTATCTATCAATAAAATCATTTATAATTAATTCTTGACTTAGCTAGTTTTTTGGATCGCGGGTTCTCGGGTTGGGGACCTATTATTCTGTGGCCTACAAATAGCACCGAGATTTCTACGATATACAAATTGACAAGTGGTCTTGCGGCCTATTCGAATTTTTGGATCGCGGGTTCTCAGGCTGGTGGTCTGAAAATCGGCCTTTTGTTGTTCAGTGGCCTACAAAAATCAAATATGTAATTTGATTAAGTAGATATATAGAGCATGCACGGAAGCTTCATTCCGGGTTTTCGTGGTTGCGGGCTGAAAATTGAGATTCTGTTGTTCCACGAGTTCTGTGATATACAAATTGACAATTTGTTTTGCGGACTATTTGAATTTTTGGATCGCAGGTGCTCAGACTGGTGGGCTGAAATTTGGACTTATGTTGTTCCGTGTTCTACAAATAGCACCTAGAGTTCTGCAATATACATATTGACAATTGGACTTGCGGAGTATTTGAATTTGACGGGGCTCGTGTCGAATAACCAAATTGAAATAATAAACTCAATAATTTATTTTTCTATCAATAAAAGCATTTATAATTAATTAAAACAAGTTTAGCATTCTCGAATTAGTTATCCTTTTTACATATGCTGGTGGACAAAAAAATAAAGAAAAGTAGTATTGACGTCTTTTACATAGGCTGGTGAACATAAGTATGAAAAAATAGCATTCCTGAATTAGTATTCTTTAAAAGAGCGGGTTCTTGAGTTAGCTAGTTTTTGGATCGCGGGTTCTTGACTTAGGTAGTTTTTGGATCGCGGGTTCCTGGGATGGGGACCTGTTGTTCCGTGTGCTACAAATAGGACCAAAACTTTGGCGATATACAAATTGACAAGCGATTTTGTGGACTATTTGAATTTTTGGATCGTGGGTTCTCGGGCTGGCGGGCTGAAAATCGGGCTTCTGTTGTTTCGTGGCCTACAAAAATCAAATATGTAATTTTATTAAGTAGATATATAGAGCATGCATGGAAGATTCATTGCGGGTTGTCAGCGTTGCCGGCTAAAAATTGGGGCTCTGTTGTTCCGTGGGTTCCGCGATATACATATTGACAAGCTGCTTTGCGGACTATTTGAATCTTTGGATCGCGGGTTCTGGGACTGGCAGGCTGAAAATTGGGCTTCTGTTGTTCCATGGTCTACAAATAACACCTAGAGTTTCGTGATATACATATTGACAATCGGACTTGCAGAGTATGTGAATTTGAAGGGGCTCGTGTGGAATAACCAAATTGAAATAATAAACTCAATAACTTATTTTTCTATCAATAAAATGATTTATAATTAATTAAAACAAGTTTAGCATTCCCAAATTACTTTTCCTTTTTACATACGCTAGTGGAAAAAAAAAGAAAAAAAAACAGTATTGACGTCTCTTACATAGGCTAGTGAACATAAGTATGAAAAAAATAGCATTCCCAAATTAGTTTTCTTTAAAAGAGCGGGTTCTTGACTTAGCTAGCTTTTGGATGGCGGGTTCTCGGGATGGGGACCTGAAAAGCAAGCTTTTGTTGTTCCTTGTCCTACAAATAGCACCTAGAGTTCCGTGATATACATATTTACAATCGGACTTGCAGAGTATTTGAATTTGAAGGGGCTTGTGTTGAATAACCAAATTGAAATAATAAACTCAATAACTTATTTTTTTATCAACAAAATTATTTATAATTAATTAAAACAAGTTTAGCATTCCCGAAATAGTTTTCCTTTTTACATATGTCAGTGGACAAAGAAAGAAAAAAAAAATAGTACTGACATCTGTTACATAGGCTGGTGAACATAAGTATGAAAAAAAATAGCGTTCTCGAATTAGTTTTCTTTAAAAGAGCGGGTTCTTGACTTAGCCAGTTTTGGAATCATGGGTTCTCGTGTTGGGGACCTGAAAAGAGGGCTTTTGTTGTTCTGTGTCCTACAAATAGCACCGTCGGTTCCGCGATATACAAATTGAGAATCGAACTTGCTGACTATTTGAATTTTAAGGGGCTCGTGTTAAAAAAATTTAGCATTCGCGAATTAGTTTTGTTTACATAGGTTTTACATACGCTGGTGGAAAGAAGGACACAAAGTATAGTATCAATGTTTGTTACACAGGGTGGTCGACAAAAGGGGCAAATAAATAGCATTCCTGAATCAGTTTTCTTTAAAACAGGGACTCATTCACACAACAAATTGAAATTTATGAAATTATAGGTTCTTGGAGACCATACAGTATACATGGAAAATACGTAACTCTGTATACATACTCTCTATAAAAATCTAGGAAGACATAAAAGCAGAGAAAAAAATAGCCTTCCCGAATTAGAGCATGGACGGAACCCTCATTGCATACTTAACCAGTTTTTGGATCACGGGTTCTCGGGTTGGGGACCTGAAAATCGGGCTTTTGTTGTTCCATGATATATAAATTGACAATGGGACCTGCAGACTATTTGAATTTTAAGGGGTCGTGTGCATTGGCGAATTAGTTTTCTTTACATAGGTTTTACATACGATGGTTGACAAAAGCACAAAAAATATAGTGGCAATGTCTATTACATAGGGCGGTGGACAAAAGGACCAAATAAATAACATTCCCGAATTAGTTTTCTTTAAAACAGGGGCTAGTGGATACAAGAAATTGAAATGTATCAAATTTTAGGTTCCTGGAGACCATAAATTATACATAGAAAATATGCAATTTTTTAAAGTAGATATTTACTTTTATACATACAAAATATGTACTTTTATAAATTATGGGGACAAAATTTTATACAGCATGCATGGAGCCCTCATTCCATATTTGCACGGAGGCCTGATTCGATACTGAGGTAGTTTTTGGATTGTGGGTTGTGGAGCTGGCAAACTGAAAATTGGGCGTTTGTTGTTCCATGGCCTACAAAGAGCACCCACAGTTCCATGATATACAAATTGATAAGTGGACAAATTGCCAAAAGTATGAAGGAAAGGTGGTCAAGATGCAAGAAATGGCATACTCTCTACACGTTTGAGTACAGAAAAAATAGTGAACACAATTTTATGACATTTATATAAAAAATAATGAAACGTGTTACATATTCCTGGAAATTTAAAGAAGCATATATATATATATATATAGCCCCATTCTAAACGAAGAACTGTTTACTATGGAACAAGGGCATAAAATGAATGCACCAAACGAAAACGAAGAAGTTGTAGAAAACAAAGAAACATATATAAACAGTGCAATAGGCACATTAATAATTGATCATGCTAAGCCCATCTGGGGTCGTTTATAGCCCCAAGGTCTAATTTGAGCAAATGAAACTCACAGAGACACAAGTCTCTCCTTGAGTTTCGTAAGTGCACTTACATATGCTAGTGTTGTATTACATCTTATTCAGTCAGGGGCTGCAAACTGTGGCAGTTTTCCATTTTCAAGCGATCGTTTGCATGGAAGACAAACTTTCCCACTGGAAAATGGTTTAGCGTGTGCTGTCAAGAAGAGGTATTCTTCTTGCGAATCGGGCATGAAAGACTTACTTTTTTTTTTTTAAATCAATTGTTCACAAATTGCACATGCAATGTAAGGAGTGTCTTTCATTTGTTTCATGTAGTTCTGTCTTGCTTTTTTCTTTCGCACAAAAGTATTCGTAGAAACTGTTTCCTGGTTTTCATTGCTACTACTGCATGGTGTTGGTTGCAAATCACGAACTAGAACAATTGCATCACCATTCTAGGATATGTGATCGCACCTATTTATGTTTTGTTCTGCACGAACAAATTTCTTTACATTGTGATATGTGAGTTTCTCTCTAAAAGGAAGTGTAGCAATGTATTTTTTTCTCTCGCACAAGACCTTTTTCAAGTTGTAGTAACTTACTCTATGTTTCTTGCCCAAGGGCAGGATGAGCTAGTGGCAACTGGGATGAATTTCACTTTCACCCAGCTTCTGAGAAACCACTTTACATTTTTTGTTCAAGGCTTATGTGACATTATCAGAAGTGGGACGAATTTGATGAACAATTTTTTTCAAATTGTGATAACTTACTCTACGTTTTTTGTCTAAGCGGTCTATGGCCTCATCACAATTGTCATGAAGTTTACACATGTTTTTTTTGTTCAAGCCCTGTCTGCCCATATCACAACCGAGAGGAGTTTCATTTTCACTAAAAATCATTCCACTCGTATGCAAATTCGATGTTGTTTGGGTGGCATGGACAATCAACCCTGAACTACCGATATGTGCAATCAAAGGTTCATAATGGATATGTGTTGTATCTGTTTTCAACGAGAGGATGTCAATTTTTCGATCGTAATTTGAATCAATAACCCAGGAATGGACAGTGGCATATGGCAAGGGCGACCACACCTAGATATTCACCCTGAATAAAATAGACAGCCATTGCAAACAGAATCTACAACCCTCCATATTCCCCTTTTCATATGGAAGCGCCATGCTCACAAGGTATTCCTACCAACTTCCAACTTCCGGCATATTTTCTACGAGATATGGGCAAAGGTGTTGATGCAAGCACCTAAAAGCATGTTGGTTGCCGCCTATAATTGCATTGCAAAAGGAATGTACAGTGTAAAGTCACAGCGAGTGAACATCGAACTCTGCTGCCGCCAAACAACAAATTGCATTGAACAGACTATCTCCATAGCTAGACACAATGTTTGTTGCAAGTTGTAAACCATGAAAATCTATGCCATGCAAAATCCATTTCCATTGCGACTGAAGGTCTTTGCAAATAACGAACAAGTAGATACGAGAACCTTCTATATTGCATATGGACATTTTTCTATACAACAGTGGTTCATAATGGCCACTGAGGGCATTGGCATCATGGAACAAGATGCAATATGGATTGTCAGATGCAGTTTTGTTGAATAATAGATATCTTGTTTTTCTTGTCAATGACCAAATGCCAACTAATATATTCAGCCAGTTAGATAGCCACCATATACAAAATGTATCTCCCCAAAGTACCCTCTCATGCGCAGGCAGAACTAGAGATGCAGACAACTGCATCTTTGAAAAATACATAGTGACATCATGTATTCCATGCAACTGCGGAAGAAAATCAGATACCAGTTCGTATTCATAGGACTGCAAAGCCTCAACATTGCCATTTTTAAAACAATTCAAGAAATAATCTATCATTCCATTGCGCAGCTCGGTCAACGAATAGTGGAAATGAAATAGAACCTGGAATGTATCAAAAAGGCAATCCCCAACAGTATACGACAATGCATCCAATCTAAAAAGCCCATTGCTATGAAAAACCATGTTAATGTTGTAATGTATAATGTATTGTGTATCTATTTCATATGACTCAACATCTATCACTTCTTTCATCTCTTCAACTGTCATTTTCAAGATGTTTGCTACATACTTTCAGTTTCTATGAAAACAGAGAAAAGCAGGGGAAAATAAAAAAAAACTAGCAAAATAAAAAAGGAAAGAAAAATAGGATACCAATCCTCATATGTATCTTTCAACCTTCTTCTTATCAACTCGAATCCCTCCTAGTCCCCATAGCAGATGAGAAGAAAATAGAGAAATAAATAAAACAATAACTTTACTGAGCAAAAAGAGAACAGGTAAACACAGTTTTCTGACCCACAGAATAAAAGCATCCCCTACAACTACACCTCGACCGATGGTTCCCTCTTCTGATGGATCCCAACTACTTTTCGTAAAGCCCTCTACATTGCAAGATGCATGAATTTCCAGGAACAGAAACTAAGAGCACAAACAAAGATGGTCTGCAACAGAATTTGGAGGCAGGGACTCCCACCATGGAAAAACAACAAGAACAGGGAAACTTACCCGTCAAGAAAGGATAACAAGAGCTCAGCCCCAAAAAAACTGCAAACCGCAACCACAAGTCCAACAACTTGCAAAGTTGAAGAAAAATAAACCAGTGAACAACCACAAAGATCTCGAACTACAAGTGCAGGACCTCAACTTTGCAAAGCTGAATCAAACAAGAACCAGAATCATGGAACGAAGCAGCGAACAAGGATCGAGCACTCAAGCAACGATGTCGACCATGAATGAAACTGTATTTCAACGCATCTGTACAATAATCATTTAAGACTGTTAGAGATATTAGGTAAACAGTTAAGACTGTCAGAACCGTCGAAGGGCGTAGGCTTGTGCAAGCATTTAAGAAAATATGCAGCATGGAAGGCATGTTCTCTCGAAGCACGCAACAATAAAGAAAAAATCACACATAGTAATATGGTAGAGAATGTATTCTACCCAGCAGAAAATGCTAAGTGAAACATTCGAACTAATGCTAGCATTAATCCACCTTCGACCAATGCATAATAAAATATATGATTCAAAAAGACCATATACTACCAAATACTTTGGATATGCCAAGATATTTAACATTGGGAATAGCAAAGGAGGCAATAAGACCTCCAATCTGTTGTCCAATCAAATATTGACAAACATGATACTTTTTATTATATAAAAATCGATGTTTTCACTTCCCTTGTTCCAACAATAGACAATATGGAAATGTTTCTGGTCAATGCACAATCTAATAACAGGTCAACAATTTATTGATCGCTATAGTCCCTATATGCCTATGGCAGGGACTAATAATAAAAGTTATATTAGGAGAATTATCTTTCTAGAGCATTTTTAATATAATTCAAATAAATTAATCTTTTAAAATATTAAAAAAAAACATACAATTATAATTAAAAATATGATTGTTTCTAAGATATCATTTTTATACCTTGAATGGGGTGTCACTTTGATATCATGTACATCAACCTAAAGGGAGGACACTCCAAAAATATATTTTAAAAAATTATATAACTATATTTTTAATTAAATATTTGATTGTTTCTAAGATAACATATTTATACCTCGAATGGGGTGTCATCTTGGCATTATGTACAACAACCTGGAGGGAGGAGGCTCGGCTTTATGGCAGCTCGAGACTCCAAAAATGCACGTGGAGGACACCTCCTATTTCCTCCAAGGTTTAGACATTACTCACATTTGGTTTCTGCAACGTGAGAAGGTGTGGGTGCAACTGGTTGATAGTATTGTTGAAGGGATGGGAAATTACTGCAAGCGCACTTCAATTGTAATGGCAATAAATCTGCATCATCTGCTTCGTTATCTTGAGGTGACCTCAACACAAGAAGGAGGACAACCTCATATTGTTGGATTGGCCTTGGCTCACTCTCTCATTGGTATTGGCTAGATCTGGTTTAGAAGATTGACAATGTCCCTCTCGAGAGTTGTTGGTCGATTTGTAGGCTCAATGTCGCGCATCTGTGAACGAGGGTGTTCTTGTAGGGGTTTTTTCTTTTGTAGCCACTCAGGGAAGGAGATTGTTGAAATGGGACTCTCTCTCAGCGATCTAGAGGGAGCAGTTGAGGCACCACCACTCCAGAAAGTAGATTCAAGCAAATAATTGATCATGCAGGAGGCAACCATGATTTGGGGGTGTAGATTCAAATGGTACGAGGCTAAGTTCGAGTCAATGGATGATGTTTCTCAGCAAGCCCCCAATCTAATGTTGATAAACAAGTTTCAACGCACCATTATGGTTGGCTTGGAAGGAAAAGAAGCGAAAGACCTTCCCTCTAGTCCCCCCCATTCTTCGCAAGAGAATTGGAGCCATGTCAACCCCTCGAGCAATTTATTTTTGAAGGTTGAGCATCTGCAGCTTCTCTTCAAGGTTCGCAGTGAAGTGACAGATTTAAAATACAAAATTGAACAATTGGACCGCAAAATCTTAATGTTAGTGGATTTAAATGCCCACCCAACTCACCAAAGGCCAACATCCATCCTTTCTTCGTAGAATGCAATTCACATGAATGTGTCAATTCGAAGACTATCATTCGAAGACTAAGAACATTGATGTACAATACCATTTCGTGTGAGACATGGTGGAAAGTAGCAAGGTGTTGCTGGAGAAAGTAGACACGTTGGAAAACATAGCAGACTCATTGACCAAGTTTGTGAGTTCTGTGAATTTGTCTTGGTGCAAAGAGGAAATGGGCATTGTTGCCTTGGGTATGTGAATGAAAGTTCAAAGTTCTCTTGGTTTCAACAAAGAAGAAAACAAGTGGGAGAATGTTGGGTTGTTATATTATTTGTAGTGAAAGTTGACGTGGATCGACTGACATTCGAATTCGAAGGTCAAGGTGGTTTGATCGGGTAAAGACGAAGTCAAGGTGGATCAACAACAAGTTGAAGTTTGAGGTTAGTCAACCAAGTAAAGTCGAAGGTCGAGGTGGTTCGACATGGTAAAGAAATCAACAACA
>SNQJ01S0041013.1:62480-84441 GCA_010110895.2 Picea sitchensis
TATAGGAGAGAATGAGATGGTTACTTAGATAAGAATGATCCCACAATATCAGGGAATCCAGTACAAGGATAACCATTCAAATGCCAACCCATTCTTCTAGAAGATTCCCTTCTAGAACCATCGAGAATTCATCTTTTTCCAAGATTTAGAGAAGGTTCGCACCCTATCTATGTAACACAGTGTGAGAAGTTCGCACCCTAGCTTAAGGAAGCCTGTGAGAATGGGTCATTCTCGCACCCTGGTATATTAGCAACCTACAAACTCTCTTCAAAAGTATGTTTTCTTAGAAGAGATGAATGTCAATTTACTCAGGAGAAAGTTCTTATGAGGAGCCTGAGTACACCATCATCAATAAATCATCATGATGACCAAAATCATGGGTAACAATGTTGGTTTTCACAGTTTGGGTTTCCAGGGTAAAATCTTTGTGTACTGTGTGAATTTTGTGTCATTTACTTTCTTGATTAAATATTTCTTCCTCTCTTCTGCTAGGTTTAGCATGTAAGTGTGTCTCATTTCCTAACATTATCGTCCTAGCTCATTTTCTAGAACTAAAATGGAGGGAGTCTGGAAGGACAATACAGGAAGAAACAGTGGATCACACAAGGCTGTGGGCCTTTTTTGATGGTGCATCACAAAATAGAAACCAATCATGTGATGGAGAGGTTTTCCTGCATATTTTTAACCATGTCTGCTATAAAATCAAGATGGGGTTGGGCCCTGGCACAAATAATTATGAAGAATTGTTTTCTCTTAAATTACTTCTACTCTTTGCAAAGGTAAGATTGTTAATTCCATACATAATTTTGGTGATTCTCAAATTGTTGTTAAATGGGTTCAGAAATTACAACAATGTCATAATACTTGTTTTCTTCCCATCCTTGAAGAAGTTCACAGACTTGTGCCCTCATTTGACACTTTTGATATACAACATGTTTACAGGGAAAGGAATATGGTAGTTGACCAGCTCTCAAAAGCAGGGATATAGATGGATTATGGGCAGTGGATGATAGTAGAAGACCACAATGAAACAATCTATGAGTTCTACCACATGCCTTTTATAGAAGAGAAGTGACATCCCATAGTAGCGGCTCAAAATGATTAGCACCATCGAGCTCTTTTTTTTATTAGAACAGTTTTGATACAAGCTTTTTGGGAGGATACTCTTACAAGGGAATACTCACAGTCTTCGTAAGTTTGCAGCCACTTACTGGAAGAAGGGAGAGATATGGGGCACATAATTCAATGAGAGACTCATCGATGAGAGAAGAGGGAGTGCAAGAAGAAGAGAACAAAAGAGAAGAGAGGTCGAGTAGCAAGGAGGGGCGCAAAGACCAAGATATTTGACACGTAAACCAAGGCACATATTCCAATATTTAATGAAGTTTGTACAACATTAAATATAGGTTGTGTGGTACATTTTTTACACAGGCCATACAACAGAAAGTTAGCACAGAAATCAAGGATCTAAGAAGGCACAAATTTCAAGGTGAATCTACTGCAAAAAAATTGTACTATTTCGTACAGTTCCATATAGGAAAGGACAATACATACAACATAGAAATCGAAACAGTTTTGTCATAGAGTAATACAGAAATTTGGGCACACATTTCAAGGAGTAGATTGGTATTGTTTTGATGAGAATATGGGCACAGTTTTTGGGATAAGTCTGTGTGTTTAATTGTTGGAAATTGTGTTTGTTATAACTATGTTTTGTGATTTAGAGAAATAATAAAATCTCTCTCTGACTGGTTTTCCCCTTGTGGGTTTTTCCAAGGGCATTGCTCAAATATCTTGTGCCAAATGTGTGGTTAATTTGTTGTCTATTGTTCATTTTTTTTCACTGCTAAATTTCAATTTTCTTAGTAATTGTATTTCTTCTCATAAGTCATTGTTAAATGTTGTTATGTTTGTTGCATTATAGTTGAAATTTATTAGGTTGAAATCAATGTTTACTAAATGCTTGAGATAAATCAAAGTTTTAACATGGTATCAAAGTTAGGGATCTCAGGTTCAGTGGACTAATTTTGGCACTCGGATTGCAGTTATTTGTAGGTGATTTTGGCTAGAAAACATAGAAGAGGGAAATATGGCTTTCTGCATCAGGTATGAGGATAAGTTGGAGGGGATCTCCAACTACCTACAGTGGAAGGTTAGGATTGAAGATCTTCTCAGGGGAACAAGCTGTGGAATTTTTTGAGTACCACGGTGATAGTGCCCTTGACAGATCCCATTGCTCTAGACCTTCATGAGGTGAAGGAATCAAGGGCACAGAGGATTATATTGGATGGAGTAAAATACCACATGATTCCACATTTGGCTGAAAAGAAACAACCAAGGAAATAAGGGATGCATTGAAAATTTTGTATGAGGCAAACAATGAGAGCAGGAAAATGGCTCTCAAAAATAAGCTCCACAGTACTAGGATGGTCAAGGGAGAAAGCATGGCCTCCTACCTCACTAGAGTTTCACAGGTGAAGGAAGAGTTGGAAGTTGTGGGAGAAGTTATTCAAGACTCAGATTTGGTGTGCATAGCCTTAAAGGGCTTCACCAAAGAGTGGGAGGTTTTTATGAAGTGTGTGGTGGGCAAAGAGAAACTTACATATTGGGGCAGATTGTGGGATGATTTTACTCAAGAGGAGATCCGGGAGGGATCTCAAAGTAGAGATCAGGAGAAGGCAGAGGGTGGTGTTGACGAAAATAATTTTTCTTTTGTGGGAAAGAGAAAAAGAAAGAAGGACATGAGAAAAATGAAATGCTTTTCTTGTCATAAGTTTGGCCACTATGCAGGTCAGTGTCCGAACAAAAATAATTTCAAGAAGGAAGCAGAGGTTTTTGCATCAACTGTAATAGATGAGTTTGTCAAGAAGTTCAAGAATGAGTTCTCCTTCGTGAGTTGTCTCTTGAGTAGCAATGTTGCAGAGTGTGAGGACACATGTGCATGGTTTGTGAATAGTGGGGCATCTCGTCATATGACTAGGACAAGAGTGATGTTCCTGAGTATTACATATATTGACTCAAACATGCATGTGGATAGTGGGGTCAACACCACACATGCAGTGGTGGGGATTGGAAGGGTTAGATTTTAGTTGGATTGAGGACGATATCTAGAGGTGGCCAGAGTTTTTCTTGTACCAGAGCTGAGAACTAACTTACTCTCAGTGTCATCTCTAGAGGGTGATGGGTATGCAGTCCTATTTTTTAATGGACGAGTAGCTATCTATCCATTGGGAGAGAGATCGAATGCAGTATGAGTGATTGGAATTCGAGATGGTAGGATGTACATGTTGTTGGGATAGCCTATAGATGGAGAGTCCAGATGGATTTTAGGCTCAGTTGTAGTCCCATAGACACCTAGGTGTGAGACTTCATCCAGTTCAGTCAAGAAACTTAGTTGGTATGAAAAGACACTGGACAATGCTCAAGAAGATGAGGCAATTTCTCAGAGCAGAGGTGATTGACATAGGTCTTCAGGTCAAAGTCCAGGGCAGGTAGTGAGATGGACTACAAAGTCAGAGGGAGAAGTTTATGTGGACAGAGTAATGAGCTTGGAGATAGATCCAAGAGGTGGTAGAGGTGCCAGAAGTACCTTCCTCTCGAAGAGGGAGTGTTATTTTTTGTAGCTCGGAGGTACTTCTACATTGGTTGTGCCCATCATGCTGAAGTGATGATAAAATGTCTCTCTTAAGTGGATTTATAAAGTGATTTTATAAAGGTCTTTTATTATTTAATGAGTAAAATTGACTTTATAAAGTTTGGGTCAGTTAACTGATTTAAGTTATCTCAATGAGAGATTGAGTCATGATCAACAGATCGTGAGAGGAAAGATATAATCTTGTCCATTGAGATCTAAGATTAGGGTATTTATTCATTAATGAGTTATAAAATCTATTTTTGAGAGAGATGGGCCACATTATTCAATGAGAGAGTCGTTGATGAGAGAAAAGAGAGAGCAATAAGAAGAGAAAAAAAAAAAAGAGGTCAAGTAGCAAGGAGGGGCACAAATACCAAGATATTTGACACACAAACGAAGGAACATATTCCATCATTTAATGAAGTTGTACAACATTAAAGACAAGATGTGTGGTACAATTTTTACATAGGTCGTATAGCATAAAGTTAGCATAGAAATCGATGAGATGAGATGACACAAATTTCAAGGTGAATCTGCTACATAAAATATGTACTATTCCGTAGATTTTCGTACAGGATAGGAAAATACATACATCATAGAAATTGAGACAGTTATGTCATACAATAGTACAAAAATTTGGACACAAATTTTGAGGAGAAGATTAGTATTGTTTTGATGAGAATCTGCGCACGATTTTCGAGATCAGTTTGTGTGTTTATTTGCTGGAAATAGTGTTTGTTGTAAATATGTTCTGTGAGTTAAAGAATTAATAAAATATCTCTCTAACTAGTTTTACCCTTCTGGGTTTTTCCAGGGGCATTGCCCAAATATCTTGTGCCAAATGTGTGGTTAATTTGTTGTCTATTATTCATTTATTTCAGTTGTTAAATTTCAGTTTGCTTAGTAATTGTATTTATGCTCACAAGTCATTGTTAAATGTTGTTAAGTTTGTTGCATTACAGTTGAAGTTTATTGGAGGTTGAAATTAGTGTTTACTAAGTGTTTGACATAAGTCATAAGTGAAAATTTTAACAGGAAATGAGGATGGTCATAAAAATGACGTTTCATGGGTAGTTCCCATATCTGATTCATTTAGAAAGCCATGAAGCATTGCAAATACAAGGATATGGGATAATATCTGAAGAAAATATGGTAGTAGCTAGAGGAGGAGTGAGGGCATGGTGAATGCATCATTATTTCCTACCTAAATTATGAACGCTAACATCGATAAGAGGGATGAGCAAGTTTCATAACCATGAAATCCATGCATTGTAAGTTGAGACAGTAATTAACCTATGAGAAAATATGTTAGAATGTTTTGATGTGCTCGTTTAACCATAGAAAATATAACAATATTTTCACCCAACCATAGGCACGCAGCCACCCTCGAGCACTTTAACCTTTGCTAGATATAATGATTTTGAAAATCCACACTAGAACTAATAGATAAAACCTAGCTATAGAAATAACATGAGATGGAACAAAAAAACACCATCCAACTATAACAACATCACAAGACAAGTAGAGTGCACCTTCTCCAAGGGTGGTGCACAAGAGAGAGAGTCTCCATGACCACAAAACAAAAACAATACTCAACTGCAGCAACTGTAGTTTCACTTCTTCCCAAGAATACCACTAAGAATATCACCAAGAATATCACCAAGAATACCACCAAGAGATAGTAAAGGTAGGGAGCATATCTTAGGCTCTTAGGCTAGATAGTGCTAGAGAGAGATATGAAGAATCACCTCAGAAGATGCCCCTTCCTTTCTTGCAGTTGCAACTCCAGACTTGTGCTATAATTGAGAGAGTGAGTGAAGTGTGTGTGTGTACAAATGAGTTATAGAACCTCCTATTTATAGTGGTTCTTGTCACTTTTTTGGGCCAACTTGTCTTTCTGGAAGACATTATATTTATATTATTTATTCTACTGAGCCGACTTGTCTTCTAGGGTTTTTACACATCTGTTTAGGGTTTCTCTTGCTTCCGAAATATTCTATTCTAGCCAAAGGTTACACATGGAGGTTAATACCTCCCGCAGCTACCATAATATCAACACTCCCTCCTAGCTAGGGAGGTATCAACTGTAATGGTCTCAAACACATCCATTAATTTCACATGGTATGGGCAAGGCTCACATAGTCTTGCAGACCATTCTATAGGTAGCATCATCATAACCACATCAGTTATCTCATGATCATGCAGATCAAGTCATGAGCATCATCATCACTATTCATCTAGATGGCAATCACCTCCAACACTATTGGTTGGAACACCAGCCTAGGAAACACCTTCAACATTACCGGTAGTCTCCATGGAAATCGGATAGTAGTTCACAGTTACTACAATGCCATGCAATAGATCACAACAATGTCAATCCATAGTAGTACACAACTATTATCAGGTGGTACACAACCACTTCTAGTAGCACACAACTACTATCTAGTGACACACAATCACTACTAGTGGAACACATGCACCACAATAGTACATAGCTATTGTCCAAAGACACACATTCTCCACTACAACAATCTATCACCATGCAGTACAATAGTCTCCTGGCATCAAATCATATCATCGTCTACATTCGAGGCCATACTTCATCTAATCAATTGGGCATGATGTTGAATAAGTCATGTGTTGGACTTAACACACTCAACAGAGTGTCTCGCATACTTCACTCACTCAACAGAGTGATATAGGGACCATTCTTCCTATCTTGGTCACTTCTTGTGACACGGGAAGAGTAATTGTCCCAACAGATGTTGAAAGCCACGTTATGGGATACAAGGACCATTATTCTAATCCAAACATACGTCCTAGAAGAATGTCAGTCCTCCTAGATGTTGAAAGCCGCTCCATGGGATATAGGGACCATTCTTATAATCCAAACATATGTCCTAGAAGAATGATTTTCCTGGACCATTTTCCCCCCTCTGGCCACTACTATGAACTCAGGGAAAATGTACTTCCTGTACCAATCTCCCTACTCTGGTCACTATTGTGAACTCAGGGAGATGGACCATTCTACCTGTCTGGGTAAATCCCCATGAGAATAGTTGTCCTAGACCATTCTACATGTTTGGGCAATGCCCCACGAGAATAGTTGTCTATGGTACATCAACAATTTGTCAACCTGGACCATTCTCCATAGGGAGAATGTTAGTCCATCAACATTTTGTTCTTCCTGGACCATTCTCCACCTGGAGAATGTTTTTCCATTAACACACTGACTATCCATGATTCCATATATCAACACTCCCTCCCAATATAGGAATTCATCTCCTCCTTTTCAAGCAAGGGAGGGTATCTCCACAAGTCCCAGCTTGTCCCTCAAGTATGCAAACTTTATCTTGGACAAAGGCTTTGTCAAAATATCAATTGTCTTCTCATCAGTGGATATGTACTTGAGAATCACTTCTCCCTTCTGGACATTATCACAGATAAAATAGTACTTGATCTCAATGTGCTTCGACCTGTCATGGAACATGCGTTTCTCTGAAAGCTTCACACATATTTTATTATCACAATATATCATAGTGAAATCCAACACCTGATCAAATAGTCCAGAAATTGGTTTACGGATCCATACTGCCTCCGTACAAGCATCACAAGTTGCAATATACTCTACTTCTACAATGTTTAGTGCAACAAACTTATGTTTCTTGCTAGCCCATCATATCATATCATATCCCAAACTGAAACATATACCATAAGCACTCTTATGTCATCTGCACTCCCTGCCCAATCTAAATTAGTAAATCCATGCAGTTGTACATCATTGTTTGAGGCATATCTCATACCATAATTTAGCGTCCCACTAAGATATCTCAAAATCTGCTTTGTAGCTATCCAATGCTCATGTATAGGTTCCACCTAGAATTGGATCAACGTGTTCACAACAAAGCAAATGTTCGATCGTGTATTAAGCAAATACATCAATGAGCCAATCAACTGTCGGTACAAGTATGAGTCTACTGGATCAAAATCAGAGTCTCACAGCTTCTTCAGTTCTGTCACCATGGGAGTTTCCATGGATTTTCAATCCATCATCCCAAAATTCTGAAGGATATTTACAACATACTTCCCTTGCCCTAGGAATATTTCACCATGCTTCTGCCATACTTCTAGTCCCAAATAATAATGCATGAGACCAAGATCCTTCATATCAAATTCAGAGGCTAACTCCCTCTTAAATTGAATATTGAGAGGCTCTTCACCTGTCAAAAACAAATTATCAACATATAGTAGTAGGATCACAGGTGCATCATTCACAACCTTGTAATAAAGGTTTGGATCAACATAGCTCTTGGAAAATCCAAGTTAGGTCAAGTAACTGTCAATTAGTGCATGTCGAGCTCTTGGAGCTTGCTAGATTCCATAAAATGCCTTATTTAATCTACATACATGGGTTTCTATCAAGTGTACCTCAAAACCTTGAGGTTTCTCTATGTATACTTATTCCTCAATTACTCCATTGAGAAAAATGGTCTTTACATCCAACTGATGTAAACTCCAACCCATGGATGTTGCAAGAGATATGATGGCTCTCATAGAGGTGTACCTGAAAACTGGAGAAAATGTCTCATCATAGTATTCTCCCTCCTACTGGGAGAACCCTATAGCCACAAATCTTGCCTTGTATTTATTGATTCTCCCATCTACTGCATGATTTATCTTCTAAACCCATTTTGAAGTGACAAAAAACTTTCCTTCAGGTCTAGGCACAATTTCTCATACATCATTTTTCATGATGGATTGATATTCTTCCATCATAGATTCCTTCCATTATTTCTTCTTGACTGCTTCTTCAAAGGTGGAAGGTTCTTCATTGAAAAGACTTGTCATGAGTGTCGCATAACTAGAGAATATTTTGGGCCTCTTTTTTTCCCTAAAGGTGGCACTGGGAGATTTATATCTTTCAGCTTCTTGTAGGGTGGAAGTGGTTGTTCTAGTTCTTCATTGGTATGTTCTGGAGAACATATAGTTTCTTTCATGGGACCTTCATAATCTTCTTCATCGTTGGAATCCATGGAATCTTCTGTAGATTTCGTAAAGGCAATATTTTCATCAAAAGTCACATATCACCTTTTATTGACCTGGAACATAGATTCTGTAATCTTTTGATGACTCACTATATCCAACGAATATGCCCTTGTTTCCTAAAGGTTCCAACCTCTTCCTTTTGTCCTTGGTAACATGAATATACATAGGACAACCAAAGATCCTCAAGTGTTCAACACTTGGATTATTTCTGGAGAAAGATTCTTCTGGAGTCATGTTCTTCAATATAGGATGAGGAATTCTATTCTAAACATATACAATTGCCATAGCTACTTCTCCCCATAAAAACATGGATAGATTATGTTCATTCATCATTACCTTAACATATTCTTCAATGGATCAGTTCTTTCTTTCTGCCACACCATTATGTTGAGTATTATGTGGGACAATTAGCTCCCTCCTAATCTTGGATACTTTACAAAAGGCAATGAGCTCCTTGGAGGTGTATTATCCTCCATTATCAAATCTTAGTGTCTAGATTTTCTTCTCTGACAAGTTTTCCACTTCAACTTTGAATTCTTGGAATTTTCTAAATAATTCATCCTTTGCATATGAGCGAACGATTTCCAAAAAAAACTCCTTTTTATTTACATGCTTCCTTTAGAATTGGGAGTTGATGGGATCACTTGCCTTACCACTTGATGGAGTCATCTGCCTCATGTTTGGAACGATCACAGTAGCTCCTTCTCAGAGCTATTTCCTATGACCTTCTCGGAACAAGAAAAACAAAAGCAAAAGTATTTCCAATAGCATTTTCATAAGAACATATATATGGTAACAAGGATGGTAGTCATCATAGAATTACCAAGGTGACTTGCCCAAGAGAAAAACAATAAATATCTCCTAGAGGATATGTTAGTTCATTTTGCAAACAAGTGTAATAAGCATATATATCAATAGTACTTTCATACAACCAAGTATACCTAGCAGTAATAGAACCTTTCAAAGATTGTTGTCATAACTATAGTTTTTACTTGTACTATAGAAATTATCAAACTTGATATGTGCAAATTGAAACTTAACAATTTGATCAATCAAACCTAGAACCTGGAGCCTCAACTACTAGGGAGGGTGTAACGTCCCCAGCCATCAACCCCACGGCCGGGCCAATGCTACTACGCGAAAAAACACTTATGTAACATATTATGCATTCTAATGAATTTAAAACACTTAATTATAGTTGAACACATACTTACTACTAGCATTTCAGATTTTATGGAAATAACAATAATTCATGATTACAGTGGAATACATGAAAACATTGCAAGAATCATAGGTATGCAATTTAATTAGTTACAGAATTACAAAACATAGTGACACTTATCTTTGAAACTGTCACACACCACCAACTGCGTGCAGACCTTCCACGAACCTCCCAACCTTAGACCGCACTTCTCATCACTCTCAATAGTAGGTCACCCCCGAGCTGGGACTAAGCTCCACCGGGTAAGGGATCCTAGGCTACGTAAGGTTTACAAGAAGAATACACAGTAAAAGAAAGAGGATTCTCTCCCAGGAGCCACTTATGCCCACTGCTCACAGACTCTCCTTCCCCACATGCTTGTCCCACCCCAGGAGTATACACCTTCACTGTCACCTAGACAGTCCTTCGGATACTAACCTCCCTTGCCTTGGGCTTTAGCAACAGACCGGACCATAAATCTCTGAGCTCTGTGGCAGTGACAGGGCTCCTTACAGGAGCTCTCTCCTTCCTCTATGCACTCTCTCACCTGGAGAGGGTCGCTCATAGGCTAGGCAACCTATCCCTTCAACCTCAACCACCTCTCTCACCTGGAGAGAGTGTTGTATACACAAGACAAACAACTTGTTTCTTCAACTTGGTTTCCCACACAGTCGAGCAACCACGAAGTTCAACATGATCATACACTGGCCAAAAATTCACATGCAGTCAAGTACTGCACGGCCACAACAGTCAATTGGAAACATAGACATGCCCACCCAAAGCTGACAAGAGACAGGCGCAAACAACATAACAAGGCTCAACAATTACAGGAAAGTTTGGTTTTCTCAACTGGAAACAAAGGAGGGATTCTTGGTTTTGGTTTCGGGAATGCGTAAGGGTACACAGAGATCCCACGTAGAGGCTTAGACGGTTTAGGTGATGGATCTAAGTATGAACACCAGACAGAGGTCATTCATGGACACCCGCCAATTTCGACCGAAGATGGAGACTGGACTCCCGACTCAGGTGATGGATGGATGAATGTCGGACCAACCCCCAACATGGATTTCTTCTTAGGTTTTAACTGCATGCACCTGGGTTGACACATGTCACCCATGAGGATGCATGCGCTCCATCAGCTAGTGTGCATTTTTGGGCACACGTTCCCCCTTCCAGCGATCTAGGATCCAAAAAACATGTTTCACGCATCATTTTAGAATAATAATTTAATATTATTCTCAAGGGTTTAAGCCCCCTCAACTTAGCCCCTCTTCCAACCTCTCATCCCCCTCTCCCTTACCCAGGCTTTATGGATTCTTAGTCCCCCATCACTCATTGATCGTGGTCGATCCACACATAAAGACGTTTTGTATTAATACTGTGCATAATTACATGTACAAAAATCAGGCTCCTGGCCTTCAACACTTAGGCTCCCTGGCCTAATAACACATAATACCACTAACTTATAAAACTTGGCTCACCAGCCTTATAAACTTGAATTACAGTTCATAAACAAGCTTTACTCTTCATAGACATAATTTACAACAGGGTTCGGCCTTGGGGGACATTACAATCCCCTCCCCTTATTTTTTCACTGTCCTCAGTGCAACTTTACACTGCATCTGCAAACTTTTCAAAATTTTCAAAAAGATGTGGGTACTTTGCCCACATAACATCTTCATGCTCCCATGTTGCATCCTTAGGACCGTTCCAGGTCCACTGGACCTTTACAAGCCCTATGGCTTGATTCCAGAGCTGTTTGTTTTTCATGTCCAATATGCGCACATGATGCACTTGCATGACACCTTCTTGCTCCACCTGGATCACATTACAATCAATTACACGATTAGTACTAGGCATATAATTTTTAAGCAATGAAACATGCAATACATTATGTACAGTCATGGATGCAGGTAATGCAAGCATATAAGCAACTGTCCCAATCCTTTCCGTTATTTCAAATGGCCCACAAAATCTGGCTGCCAACTTGGCACAGTTTCCCAGCTTTAGGGAACTCCTGTTAGCTTTCACTTTCAGGAAAACATGATCACCCACTTTGAATTCTCTGTGGGTTCTGTTCTTATCAGCATAACTTTTTTTCCTATCTTGGGCAGCTTTCAAATTCTGGTTAATTTTTATCATTTGGTCTTCCATCTCCTTGAGCAACTCTGGCCCGACCATTGTCCTATCAGCTGGATTATCCCGGCTCACTGGAGTATTGCACTTTCTTCCATAAAGTGCTTCAAATGGGCTCATCTTCAATGATTCCTGATACCCATTGTTGTAAGTGAATTCTACCAAGTGCAGGTAGTCTTCCCATTTCGATGGTTTGTCCATCACATACATTCTCAGTATGTCTTCTATCACTCTGTTCACCCTCTCTGCCTGTTCATCAGACTCGGGATGATAAGTTGTACTAAAGTTTAGATTCGTTCTGAATCCTTCAAACAATCATTTCCAGAAATTTGAGGTGAATTTCAGGTCTCTATCGGACACAATCGTTTTGGGAATTCCATGCAATCGTGCCACTTCCTTCAGGAAAGTATCAGCAACATCTGCTGCCTTGTGAGTAGTTTTCAGTGGAATAAAATTGGCAGCTTTTGTAAGCTTGTCCACCACCACCATGATCGAATCATGCAGCTTGCCTGTTCTGGGAAATCCCGTAATAAAATCCATTGTCACCACTTCCCACTTCCATTCAGGAATGGGCAAAGGTTGTAGCAACCCTGTTGGGTGCCTATGCTCAACTTTAACTTTCTGGCACTCCATACATATAGCAATGTATTCAATGATCTCTCTCTTCATACTTGGCCAAAAGTAATGTCTCTTGATCGCTGTTACTGTTTTTTGATATCCAGGGTGCCATGCATAAGGCACATTATGCATCTCCTGCAAAATCATCTGTTTCAAGCCCTGGACATTGGGTACAATTTTTTTTTTCTTGTACAACAGTATTCCATCTGTTTCCAATTTATAATTTTCTACCTTATGTGGCATCTTACCCTACTGTAGCTTGGTTACCAATTCTTTGTACTGCAGATCTGCATTTGCAGCCTCCAGAATTATGCCTTTAATATCAGTCCGATACATGATAATGGTTCTAGCATGTAGTTCATGCACCCTCCTGCTGAGTCCCTCAGCCACTTTATTCTCCTTTCCTTTGATATGATTGATATCAAAGTCGTACTCACACATAAATTCCAGCCACCTACTTTGTCTAGCGTTTAAGGTTGGTTGATCAAACAAATATTTCAAACCATTATGGTCTGTTCTGAGCTCGAACCTCCTTCCCATGAGGTAATGCCTCCATTTCTTTAGAGCATGAACTATGGCTGCCAAATCCAAGTCATGGGTTTCATAGTTCTTCTCGTGATCTTTTAATTTCCTGGATTCATAACAGATTACGAATCCGTTCTGACTGAGGATCCCTCCCATTCCTTCTTTGAATGCATCAGTGCATACCATGAAATCTGTGTTTGGATCTGCAATCCTCAGGATTGGAGCACTAGTTAACAACTGATTCAATCGCTGGAAACTTTTTTCACATCCCTCTGTCCACTAAAACTGCTTCCCTTTTCTTTGCAAGGGAATGATAGGGTGAGCTATCTTGGAAAAACTTGCAATGAACCTTTTGTAATAACCATCCAATCCCATGAAGGATCTAACTTATGTTACATTCCTTGGCGCTGACCATTCTCTAATGGCCTCAATCTTCTCAGGGTCTACCGCTATCCCATCCTTCGAGATAATATGTCCCAAGTAATGGATCTGCTCTTGATAAAATGAGTAGTTTCTCATCTTGGCATACAATTGGTGCTCTCTTAGCACATGCAACACCATCTTCAGATGCTTCTCATGTTCTTCTTCTGACTTGGAATACACTAAGATATCATCCAGGAAGACTATGGCAAACTTGTCTAGATAGTCCCTGAATACTCCATTCATCAAGCACATAAAGACAACAGGTGCATTTGACAGTCCAAATAGCACCATTGTGAACTCGTAATGACCATACCTTGTTCTAAAGGCAGTCTTGCTGATGTCTTCATCCTTAATTCTTACCTGGTGATATCCCGATCTTAGATCTATTTTCGAAAACATCTTTGCATCCTTAAACTGATCGAAGAGATCATCAATCCTTGGTAGGGGATACTTGTTATTCATCATTACTTTGTTCAACTTCCTGAAATCAATGCACAATCTCATCGTTCGGTCCTTCTTTTTTAAGAATAGGACTAGGGCACCCCAAGGCGACACGCTTGGGCGTATATAGCCCTTCTTCAGAAGCTCTTCAAGCTGCAGTTGCAACTCTTTCAGTTCTTGCGTACTCATCCTGTACGAAGCCTTTGACACTGGAGTTGCTCCAGGCATCAAGTTCACAGAGAAATCGATATCCCTTTTTGGAGGTAGTCTAGGTACTTCCTGGAATACATCTTTGAACTCTTAAAGTACCACATAATCCTCAATACTTGACACCTTATCCTTAGGTGTTTCCTCCACATGGGATGCAAATAATTGACAACCTTTCCTGAAACACTTCTTCAGTTGCATTGTTGAGATTTCCCTAGTTACAGCTCTGGGAATTCCTTGGACTGCTCTGTGATTCCCTTCTTCATCTAAGCAAGTGAATGCCTTGTTTCGACAGTCCAAGATGGTATGGTGCTGGTCCAACCAGTCCATCCCAATTAGACAATCATAAGATCCTAATGGTAGAATTTTCAATTCGGCCTTCGTGCTCAGTCCATTCATGCTTACAAGACAAGACTTGACTAACTCCGTGACTTTCCTCTTGGTTCCTGTAGCTAGCTGCACTAACCAAGACTTTTCATGTTTTCTTCTTATCAAATGAAAACTTTCTACCACTCTAGGGTCTATATAACTATGTCTAGCCCTTGAATCAACTAAAATAGTAATTGGTTGGTTTTCGATCATACCTTCCACTTCAATCATGTGAGACTGATATTCAGCCTATTTGTTTTCCAGGGTTGCGTAGATCCTTGGCATTCTACTGCCCATGTCCTCCACTGTTTCATCTTGTTGAACATTGTGGATAGTCCTCGCTTTATCATTTCGATGGGAGAAATCTCTGTACCTATGGTTCCCTTTACAACCCCAACATTCCATAGGTGGCGGCCTTGAAATTTTCCCACTTGCTTTAGCCTTCCTGGGCTCTCTAAAACTTGGTTGTCCTTGAGGATTATTTCTGAAAAGGGGTAGTTTATTTCCCTTCTACCTCTGTTCTTTCTTGAACTTTTTCTATTCATCCCAAGCCTCCCGAAAGGTAGGATTTTCTCTTTGTTGTTTGAATAAGCACTTCGCTCTCCTTATCGTTTCTTCCATAGTCTTAGGGTCATCATATTGAATATTATCCCCAATGGAAGGCGGTAATCCACTCAGGTACCTATGAATCTTGACATATTCATCTTTGATGAACGAAACATACTTCAATAGTTCCAAAAACTTCCGTTCATACTCATCAATGGTCATGTTGTCCATCTTGAGTTCAAAGAAATATTTCATCTTTCTATCATAATATCTTTTAGTTAAGTATTTCCTCTCGAAATACCTCTTGAATTCCTTCCATGTGATGCTTTTTTCTCTGATGTGTTGCACCTACACAAGTTGATCCCACCACATGGATGCCTTTCTCTTCAGTTGATACATGGCAATCCTGCCCTCTGCATTAGAGGAATAATTCTTCAGTTGGAAGTATTTCCTCATACCAAGTAACCAAGTTTTGACATCTTCCTCCTTCTTATTCTCTCCATCAAACTTTGGAGGCTTGATCTTGTTCATTTCCCCCTTCAATTCATCCATTTCATATCTCCTGTTCTTTCTGGTAGGGGATGAGATGGAATTACTGTGTGTTTCTTTACTAGAATGCTTTGGGGAGCGACGACGATGTCTGCTAACACTCCTCAATCTTATTTTCCTCTCAGGGCTCCTGTGACTCCCTATTTTTCTTGTGCCACCCTCTTTTTCCAAAAAAATTTCGATGCTATCCAAGCTTTGCAACAACTTCAAGTTGAGTTCACCCAGTTTATCCTGAGTTTTCTTGAGCCTTTTGCTATCAGTTCGGCAAGCCTGGGCATCCTTCTGTAATCTTTCAAAGATTTTCATTATATTTCCTTCCTTATCCATCTCTTTTCCGTGTCCATTGGAGTTCGATCCTTCAACTCCCAAGTGGACGTCCATTCCTTTTCTTTCATTCTATGAACCGGAGGCAATCCGCACCTCTTCCATTTCTTTGCACTCAGTGTTAATTCTAACCAGTTCTGGTACTCATCAAACTTCTGCAATAACAATGTGCAAACAACCCGAATTTTGTCAAGCCATCACTCCTTAACAAAAATCCACACAATCAAAACCAATCCGAATTAAGAAAAAGTTTTGATTTCAAGAAATTTTCTGGGCTCTGCTCGGCTCTGCAACTTTCAAGTGATAGCTCTTTATTTCTTAGTCCCTACCCACGTGACCAAGGGTCGTGACTAGGTGCTACTCGGGCCTTCATCCTTCAAAGAGTTTAAGGCACACACAACTATCTCCCAGATTTCCCATTACCGAATTTGCAAAATCGGGTGGATCAGCGGTCCACGTTTACCCTTCATCCAATGACTGAAATCCATCGGGGTCTTTCCATCTTCAAAATTTTTGAAACTTCGGGACTTCAGGTTTCAGGGTTTCGGTCCTCGAGGCTCTCATACTCGCTTCCCTTTCCAACTCCCGACTTCTGAAATCTCGATTCTCTTTACCCTCTAGGCCCACAAGCACAACAGTCTCCCACAACCATGGTGGCACATGGCATGCTTAGGCGGGTCCATGTCACCTTCAGCGACATCATCGGGTCCCACCACTTTCACCTTTATTTTCTTGACTTTGGGTTTCGGGGTTTGTGCATTAGAACAACTCACTTTTCCAAATCCGAAATCGCGAAATCACGATTTACTCTCTGCGCTATCCAATGGTCAAGATCTTTTCCTAGATCTACGGTGTAGATATTTTCGAGATTCCAGGGTTTCGGGTTTCGGGGTTTTGGTTCTGGAGGTTCTCACCCTCGCTTCCCTCTCCAACTCCTGACTACCGAACTCCCGCAAGGCTTCTCGGATATCCTTCTGGCACCTTCTCTGGACCTGATGGTCGTAAGGGATCTCCTTTCCTCCCAATCAAATCCAATGGATCCAACACTTTGTGCGTTGAGATGTCTCTCTCCGTGGTCAAATACCACGCCAACTACAGTTTAACCTACAACTACGATTTTATTCTACCGCTACTTCTCCTGAGCTTCGTGACACGGCCACGTAACTCCTTGGCGCTCAGGAACCATCTAAGGTTCGAAACTGGTTCTTACAACACCATTTCCACTCGATACCTTGGGTCCGAAGACCACTTAACCAACCCATCTAGGTTCATCATTG
This sequence comes from Picea sitchensis, assembly GCA_010110895.2. Classification (NCBI taxonomy): domain Eukaryota; kingdom Viridiplantae; phylum Streptophyta; class Pinopsida; order Pinales; family Pinaceae; genus Picea; species Picea sitchensis. Next base: position 79,777 of record SNQJ01S0041013.1, read on the forward strand.
AAACCTTGGGCTTTGATACCATACTGTAACATCCCCATCCATCAACCCCACGGCCGGGCCAATGCTACTATGCGGAAAAACACTTATGTAACATATTATGCATTCTAATGAATTTAAAATGCTTAATTACAGTTGAACACATAATTACTGCTACCATTTAAGATTTTATGGAAATAACAATAATTCATGATTACAACGAAATACATGAAAACATTGCAAGAATCACAGGTATGCAATTTAATTAGTTACAAAATTACAAAACATAGTGACACTTATCTTTGAAACTATCACACACCACCAACTGCATGCAGACCTTCCACGAACATCCCAGCCTTAGACCACGCTGCTCATCACTCTCAGCAGTCGGTCACTCCCAAGCTGGGACTAAGCTCCACCGGGTAAGGGATCCTAGGCTAGGTAAGGTTTACATGAAGAATACATAGTAAAAGAAAGAGGATTCTCTCCCAGGAGCCACTTATGCCCACTGCTCATAGACTCTCCTTCCCCACATGCCTGTCCCACCCTAGGAGTATACACCTTCACTGTCACCTAGACAGTCCTTCGGCTGCTAACCTCCCTTGCCTTGGGCTTCAGCAAAAAACCGGACCAGAAATCTCCAAGCTCTGTGGAAGCTACAAGGCTCCTTCCAGGAGCTCTCTCCTTCCTCCGCACACTCTCTCACCTAGAGAGAGTCACTCATAGGCTAGGAAACCTGTCCCTTCAACCTCAACCACCTCTCTCACCTGGAGAGAGTGTTGTATACAAAGGACAAACAACTTGTTTCTTCAACTTGGTTTCCCACACAGTCGAGCAACCACGAAGTTCAACACGATCATACATTGGCCAAAAAGCCACATATAGTCAAGCACTGCATGGACACAACATTCAACTGGATAAATAGACACGGCCACCCAAACCTGACGACAGACAAGCGCAAACAGCATAACAAGGCTCAACAATTACAGGACACTTTGGTTTTCTCAACCAACAACACAGGACGACTTCTTCGTTTTGTTTTTGGGAATGCGTAAGGGTACAAAGAGATCCCACGCAGAGGCTTAGATGATTTAGGTGATGGATATGAGTATGAACACTAGACATAGGTCGTTCATGGACACCCGCCAGTTCTGACCGACGATGGAGAACGAACTCCTGACTCAGGTGATGGATGGATGAATGCCAGACCAACCCCAAACACGGATTTATTCTTAGGTTTTAACTACATGCGCCTAGGCTGACACATGTCACCTATGAGGCTGCATGCGCTCCATCAGTTGGTGTGCATTTTTGGGCACACGTTCCCCCTTCCAGCGATTTGGGATCCAGAAAACATGTTTCACACATCATTTTAAAATAATAATTTAATATTATTCTCAAGGGTTTAAGCCCCCTCAACTTAGTCCCTCTTCCAATCTCTCATCCCCCTCTCCCTTACCCAGGCTTTGTGGATGCTTAGTCCCCCATCACTCATTCATCGTGGTCGATCCACACGTAGAGACGTTTTGTATTAATACTGTGCATAATTACATGTACAAAAATCAGGCTCCTGGCCTTCAACACTTAGGCTCCCTAGCCTAATAACACATAAGCCCACTAGCTTATAAAACTTGGCTCACTAGCCTTATAAACTTGAATTACAGTTCATAAACAAGCTTTATACTTCATAGACATGATTTACAACAGGGCTCAGCCTTGGGGGAAATTACAAAGGGTGTGCTTGTTCCTCTTAATGTATTGAATCCAAGATCACTGCTTGGACAAGATCTCTTATGCATCCCCTGCAAACACACTCATGCTTTGCTAGATGATATAACTTGAAAAAGAATATACAAGTGCATACCTTTGAAATTTGTAGAATCGTTCAACTTGTCTTCTAATCTGAAACTAGACACCATCTTGACAAGAAGAGGTTAGAAACTGAATAAAAAAGGCTCAATGATTAGAACAAGCTAGAAACCCTGAAATTTCAACTTTGACCACAAAATCAATTTTGACCAAAAATCAACCTTTGACCTTGACTTTGACTAGTCAACCTTTGACATTGACTTTGACCAGTCAACCTTTGACTTTGACCAAGAACTCAAACTTGATATTTTTGTTGGCTGGGGACACCAGAGGGTGCACTAGGCTAGGGCACACTAGAATACCCAAAAATTATGCCAAACATTTCACTTAAAGTGCCCAAAGAATTTGGTTAGGGTTTGTTGCAGCTGTAAAATCAGAAACCCTAGCTGCAATTACAACTGGTGCTATAACAGGCTTAACAAAGAATTGTTGATCTACCTTCTTGCGGTTAAACTATTATGAAGGTAGTTTTGGCCCATAACTTGTTAGAATATTTTGATGTGATCGATTAAACATAGACAATATCACAATATTGTCACCCAACCATAGGCATGCAACCACCCTTGAGCACTTTAACCTTTGCTAGATAGAATGATTCTGGAAAGCCACACTAGAACCAACAAATACACCCTAGTTGCAGCAGTAGCATGAGATGGAACAAGAAAACACCATCCAACTACAACAACATCATAAGACAAGGAGAGTGCACCTTCTCCAAGGGTAGTGCACAAGAGAGAGAGTCTCCACAACCACATAACAAGAACAATACTCAACTGTAGCAGTTAAAGTTTCACTTCTTCCCAAGAATACCACTAAGAATACCACCAAGAATACAACCAAGAATACCACCAAGATATACTAAACGTAGGGCGCATATCTTAGGCTAGATAACGCTAGAGAGAGAGACCAAGAATCACCCCAGAAGATGCCCCTTCCTTTCTTGCAGTTGTAGCTCCAGATTTGTGCTATAATTAAGAGAGTGAGTGAAGTGTGTGTGTACAAATGATCTAGAGCACCTCCTATTTATAGTGTTTTGTTTCACTTTTCTAGGCCGACTTGTCTTTTTGGAAGATAATATATTTATATTATTTGTTCTACTGAGCCGACTTGTCTTCTAGGGTTTTTACACATTTGTTTAGGGTTTCGCTTGCTTTCGGAATATTATATTCTAGCCAAAGGTTACACATGGAGGTTAATACCTCCCATAACTACCATAATATCAACAACATATGTGTGGCAGTATGCACTGAAAAATTCTCTTTGGATGCACTACCCTCAAATCCCCGCCGGGGGGGACTCCAATATTTTTTGTCACCCCGTTTGGACACCCTAGCGATAATAGTGGGGGGGGATCCCCCCACACCCCTCATCAAGAACTGTTATCCAAACATGGTTGGAACAAGATCTTTGAATTATGAAGATAATTAGGCTCCACAACAACATGACTCAATGCTAGCCCTAAAATTCAAACATGTGAATCATTACTTCGAGGAGTCATCACTTTGATATTTTCTGGGGCCATAGAGGCAAAGCTTGGACTTGAGTCCATTCCACTATTCATGTGAACTATATCAACTTCCAATTCGTCATCTTGAGACTGCACATTATTAATTCTCTTAGGATATCCCAAGAATCAAAAAGATCATCTGCTAATGAATATTATTCATCCAAAGAATTCACTAAGCAATCCTCAATCTTCTCCAAGTAGACATGGATGAAAAATGCATCATAGAAATAACTTGAAGGAAGAGTTTTACAAGGTGAAACTATCCACACATTTGATACTAAAATCAAATCTTGATAAGGAATCAAGGCATGTATCTTGGGAATAATGAAATACTTTGTGCTTCATGGGTACTCTAGAAACATGAAAGTTGTATGTGGAAATTATAATTTGATGGAAAAACATTTGTGTGGTGGCAACACCATAAATGAGTGAGGAATCTTATTGAAAGAAAATTTGTGTGGAAGCTATTCAAGAGGTATTTGAGAAAAATATATATTTTTGAGCATTATTATACAAAAAAAAAATCAATGAATTTCACGATCTCAAGTAAGGACATATTTTTTATAATGAATATTAAATGAAGCTCATGAAACTTATAAAATATATCGAGATGAAAAGATAAAGATAAAGAATCTTGTGCAAGTTTAGACACATAACATATGGAGTTTAAATGGAAATTATTGAACCCTTCACTCTTGACGAAGTCATTTGAAAAACCAAAATGTTTGAAGCATAAGCAAATGTAAGAAAGATCTTCAAAAGTCATGAAAGGACAATAAAAGAGAAAATATCGAAAAAATAAAATAAAGGATTCAAATCACATACCATCAAGAATAATCCAAGCTCTTTCCAACTAAATTGACCAACATAAAGGGGAACAAAGGCAACATAGACAATAAGCTAAATAGGAGAAAATATTATCCTTACGTGTTGGCGGTATGGAGGATAACACTTCCGAAAGAACTACTTATATTAAAATGACTAAAATAAAGTTGTCCATAATATTTAAGAGGTAACAATGAATGATGTGCTACACACCATAACTAAGATCTATGTTGTATGAGAAGATCTCCAAGCTCATCAACAAATTAATGTGGTCAAAGTTTAAGATTGAAAAGTAATCTATTTAATTTTAATTTATCTTGGATCCATAATTATGTTATTCTTAAAATTGTTTAAATTGTTCCCTTAAGTGGAGTAAATGTAGTAAAATATGGCTAGTGCAGTTAGCCATCAGAATTACAAAGAAGGTAAGCAAGATAATAGAGAGTTTCTCATTATAACTAAACAGACTCTTGCAAGGAAATAATATA
>SNQJ01S0041013.1:84469-105153 GCA_010110895.2 Picea sitchensis
AATAACATGCATAAATACATAAAAATGGATATAGTCATATCTCTATACAATGGACATAACTTAACATTGACAATATAATTAATACAAATAACATTAAACGGAATATACAAAAAAAAATTGTGTCGAAAAAACCATATTCTCTAATTATTGTAGATCTTCCATTTAACTACAAATATAGAAATACAACAAAAAATAAAGTTCCATACCAATTCAAAAAATTGTAAGATAATTTACCAAAATCACAACTTCTTGAATGTGATGTTTTGTTGTTTTTCATACTATAATACAAATCAATATAATCATAACATCATTTAAAATGAAGAACATTATTCAACATGACCACTTTATCTAGTATGATACTTTAATTTTGATTACTATTGCTATTGCTAGAATTAAACTTGCTTTGAATTATATTTTATTTATTAAGTTTGTTACATTAGTTTGAAATTGTATGCATAATACTTAATCAAGCATACTTTAATTTTGATTACTATTACTATTGCTACAACTAAACATACTTTTTATTAAGTTTGTTACATTAGTTTGAAATTGTATGCATAATACTTATTCAAGCATTTTCTCATTTGTGAAATCAATTTAGGTAAAAACCTAATGTAACTAAGTACTCCTAAAGGGTCAAATCCAAATGATTGATTAGTTGTTAGTTGATTTGTATGTATTATGTCATATAATTATATTTGTATTCTCATTAATAAAAGATACTCTAATTCTATATTATTCATACTTTATTGTAGTCACAACACTAGTATGTTATCTAAAGAAGCGAAGAAATTTTGAATTAATATAAAATGATAACATATGTATAACATTTAATAAGCAGAAAATAAATATCTTGGATATATTATTCAAGGTAGAACAAGGATTGTGCTTAAGGTAAGAAAGTAATGATCTTGTCTTTGCCAAAGAGCCCTATTGGAAAAGGAGGAGGAGAGAGAATAAATATTTGCCGAAAAGCCCTATTGGAGGAGGAGAATAAAAACCTTGGATATATTATTCAAAGTAGAACTATTCTCCTATCAAAATTTTGATTGGAAAAGGAAGAGGAAAGAGAATAAATACCTTGGATATATTATTCAAGGTAGAACAATAATTGTTCTTAAGGTAAGAAAGTGATGATCTTGTCTTTACCAAAGAGCCATATCCTCCCATCAAAATTTTGATGGGAAAAGGAGGAGGAGAGTTTGTAGAAGTACAAGAAATAATATTTAAAGGTGGACAAGATGATATGGAAAATTGAGATGTAATCCAAGCAAATAATAAATTTGTTGAGATAGAATCACAATATTATGGAAAGTTTGGGGGATTTAAATATATTTTAATTTTATTAAGATGTAATTAGAAATGGAACTTGTGAATTATTTTGATATAAATTTATTTTTTCTGGATTATATCACCTGGGGAAAATTCTCAATTACTTTTCCTTATTCTAAAGATGGTATTCAAGGTAAATCCTAGAAACTTTAGGGCATAAGTTATATCAACAACAAGGCTCAGATCCATTACAAAAAATAGTCATTAAGAGCTCAACATGTCACTTGCGAGAATTGAACCTGGGTAGAGAGGTTAACAATTATTCCTCCCAACAACCCAAAATAAACCCAATTGAAAAAATGTTTTGATATAATTATATTGCACTGCTCCTTTTTTTGAAATACATCTTTTGATGACATTAATAATTCTATATATTCTTGTTATTTATAATTTTTTATTAAACTGTATAAAGTGGTTAATTTAATTATTCTTTCATGATAATTTAAGATATTTCAAAACATGAATTTCTTCTTGTCACTTCGTTTTAATATACGTATATAATATGTGTGTATCATTTTTTTAATCTAATGTTACTTTGTTATTTATATGTTTTTAATATTTAGGTATGTGTACTTAGATGTTGTTTGAATTATTGATTATAAAATGATAATTTAATTTATTGTTTTAATTTTATATAGTTGGTTTGTCATAAGCTTAATTTTGATAATTGTAATAAGGGGTGTTAGGAGTAAGCGGGACCATCTACGATCTCCAAGGACAAAAGGTAGCAAAGTTTTCTTGGGGCTTGGGAATTGATGGGCCTTGGAATAACAATAATAATGCTAATGTATCATTGGCTCTTACTTTACTTTGTCAACTCGAGGTTCATAGAAACTTGAGAAATGTCGTGCAATGTATCTGCAATATGCATTGAAAATAGTATACGTATGATATTGATTAAGGGTTGAAATACATGAAATGGTGCAAGTAATTGAAATGATAGAAATAAGCTTTAAATTATTGCTTGAATGAAAAGCACACCAATTTGGAAGATTAAGTAATCTGCAGAAAAAGGAATTTAATCTAATGGCATGAAATAAAGCATACTAAACCATGAAAAGCAAACTGAATACAAAATATGAATTCTTTCTAGTGTATGTATGAAAAAAACTTGTAATTAAATAAGCTAAACTAATGCATGGACTAAATGAGCTATTTTATGTCTAACGCTTGGATCAAAAGCAAGCTATGTGTATCTTTATTGTTTGTTACTATTTTCATGAAAAGAAGATTAATCTAAATTGAAATATAGAGATAAAATAGTCCTACAAGAAGTTTTTACAAGAACTGTAACAGTCCTACAACAAGCCAATAAGAAGCCTAGCAAGATAGTGAGTCTTCTGAAACATCAACAAAGCTAGACTAAAATAAAATGAGGTATAACCGAGGTTCTCATCCTTGAGATGACAGCCAAGAGCATCCTAATAGGTTGTTGACTCTTTTTACAAGATACATGTTGAAACTAACCAGTTAATGATAAATTGACAGAAATCAGAATTAATCATGCATGACTATGGTAATTTTCAAAAGGAAATTAAATGTTAACTAACAACTAATTACCATGCAAGAAAAAGAAACTACAATAAGGTCCTTAAGCCCTCTAGAGTGGGCCCTACCCAAGAAGCACAAGGAATTTTGAGAAAACTCTAATAAGCTGAAAACAAGACCATATTTATTCCATCAACAACAAAAGCTCTAAGTTCCAACAAAATTATTTAGAGCAAAAGATTGATATAATATGGTCAGCAATATGTCCTTTCTCCTTAGGCTAGAGGTCTATATATAATCTTGAGAACTCGACCTATTTTCTTCAATTGAGGAGAAAAATGGGGAAATAGGGGGTCTCAGTCAATCCCATCTGGATCTCGAAGTGTTGTTGGTCAAGAGTGGATATTAATGAACAAAGAGCACTCTAGAGGTAGGTAGGGATGAGGTCCCTTGATTCTTAGCTGAAAACGCTCTTAAGGAGACAAAATACCTTGGTTCTAGGATTCAACACCCTTTGGATCCCTTGATTCATAGAGTTTAACCTGCTTGATGTTTCACACATCCTTTGGCATATATATTAGAGAAAAAACATATGATATACACAAAATTCCACCTCGAAATTCATTCCTTAAGGAACATGCAAAAATAGTCATGACTTACTATTAAATATGGTAAAAAACAAGTATTAAGTCATATTATGGTGGACAAATGTGCCTATGATGAGCCTTTGATATAGAAAATAATTTGGCTCATCATCACTCCCCAACTAAAAATTTGCACACCCTTTGTGCAACAAAACATGGTCCCTCTAATCTTATTGTTGTTGTGTTGTCCACTAGGTTATTCTACACTACTAGGTGGTTGTTTTGTTCCTTAATGTTGTTTTCCAACATCTTTTTGTTGTTTCTTAGCCTTTTTTTCACTAAATTATTTCCTTATGTCCCATGCCACATATCTAGTGATGGTTTGTTACTCATGATATCCTTTTATTTCACTATCTTGGCCCACTCCTCTTCTTCCTTTCCTGTGTTGAGGTCAGCCACAGGTGCTACAGGAAGGAGTGGGGTATTCATCCTCAACCCAATCCAATTTGTTTTCATCTTCCTTAGGGTCTCTTTGTACCAAGGTGTCCTTAAGAGGGAAATTTGCATGGTATTGGGAGAATGAGGCTCTCTAATCTACAATTTATGAGGCAAGGAGTGCCACCTCCTGTAGAAAGCTTATGTTGTCTCTTCTCCTAATAGATTATGTTGTATCTTCTCCTTATATATCCCCTTGAGGCTCCTTTCCTTTTGATGCTTTTTATCCCTCTGGACTAGGTGTTACATGTCAAAATTACTCACTTCGATAATGTCATATTCTCATTGTCGTAAGTGTCGTAAGTGTTACACTTTTGTCGCAAGTGACGTAAGTGTCACATTCGCGTCACGTAAGTGTCGTATCACGAACAACACCTTGAAAACACTTGATACAACCCTTAAAATATGTTAGAAGAAGAAGGCTTATCATTAGAAAGTCGAAACAAAGGTTTTTCTACGATAATTGGTCATCTTGACAACTTTTGGGAAGATCAACGCTCCCCTTCCCATATACAGGGAGCGCTAGTGCTCTTTGTCTATCTAGCATGGAGCGTTGTAGTGCTTTGTTTCCCATTGTAAGGGAGCACCGAATTGGTTGAGAAAATCTTGGAAGAAATCTTGTTTTCGTCTAAGGACAACCATGAATGGATCGAGTTGGTTTGGATCGAATCTAACCCTTTGGCTACATCTAAGGGAAATATCACAACTATTGGAGCCATATCCTCAACTAATCCCAAATATAACCAAGGTGGTTGAGCCTCTCAAAGGCTATAAATGGAGGCATTCTCATGGTGAACAGGGGAGGAAAATAATCAGCAAAGCATTGTTATTCTTATCGTGGAACTTTTGAGCAAGGGTTAGATGAGGAGGACATGGAGAGGTTGCTGCAACATCATATGAAGATTGTAAGTTTTGTTTTTAAAAGTTCTCATCAATATACTTGGCCTATTTCCTTCTAGTATGTGTTTACATGTACTTATATATGTTTGTTTTAATCTTTCATAGATAGATTGATTTTTTCTAATCCATTATAGTAGGAGATAGTTGTTTGTCTTTTGTTTTCCATTCCAGGTGTTATTCAGAACTCGTGGATTGGAGCAACTTGGAAAAACTTCGAAAGTGAGGTACATCATATTATCCCTCTTACTCTCTTTTTCGATGGATAAAGTTAATCTATAGGAATGGTAGTTTTTTGTCTTGGTAGAGGGGTCTGTACTCCAAGGGAAAATTCACCTATCCACAGGGGAATATTTTTGTAACACTAGGGGAATCTTTTAATTCTTCCACTTGAGATGTAGTGGTGAGTGGAGTAACTAGTTTTTGGATGCTCTTCTTTTGGTTTCTTTTAATCCTATTAGACCTTCTTCTTCTAGGTTGAACCCATTCAACACTTGTGATTTTTAGGAGACTGACAGAGGGGGTCCTTAGTGCAGTTAGAGCATCAACTACATCTTTGTCCTTTTCATCTACTTTCTTCTTTTTCTCATTCTTTTGTTGTTTTGATAGTTTGGGTCTAGTTATTCTTTTAGGTTCTTCACCCATCTTCTTATCTTCTTCACTCATCTTTCTTTGTGCTTCAAATGATTTTTGATCCATATTTGTAAAATCTTCCCACAAAATTCGGCGTTTCAAACTCCTTAGGGAATCTAATGTTGGAATATACACTAATATTGAGAGGGGGGGTGAATCAGTATTACAAAATTTTAACAATTTTAAAACTCTTTTCAACTTTCATTAAACATTCAAGAGATTATAATTCATGATGCAAAGAACTAACAATGTCAACAAAATCACAATACACAGATATTTTACATGGAAACCCAAATGGGAGAAATCACAAAATAACTCTTTTATAAAATCATGTAGGCATCAACCCACAATTACAATTCTTGTAGGAACTAACCTACAAGAGACACCAATCTTCTCTTATGAGCACCAACTCAGCAATAATGTTTGTGGGTACCAACCTGCAGGAGACACTAATCCCCTTAAATGAGCACCAACCTGCAGGAGACACCAATCTCCTTAGTTGAGCACCAACTCAATAATACTTGTAGGCACCAAACTACCATAGCAATGTTTGCAGGCCCCAACCTACAGAAGACACCAATCTCCTTCCTTGCTCCACCCTGCCACACTGAAAATACTTATACTCCTTAATTTTCCTCAGAAGGTTTTCCTAACTTCTCCAACATGCTTCATTTCTTGTATCTTATTTAATTATCGGTCTTTCATTTCTACATTCTTCCACTTTTATTTCTACAATTTCAGAATTTATCACTTCCTTCCATCACACCGCACACTCTCATGAGCCTCAGAACCTAAGATCTCTAATTTTCTCACACACACCCTTTTACCCCCACTTCACTTGAAAATGATTATGGATTCATTACTTATAGATCCCACACACTCAAGAATTTGTCCATAAGAATAAACTACTCATTGGGTCGGCTCCAGATCCATGCTTTCCAAAAAAACCAGGCTTTACAAATCCTTCAAAACCGACAAAATATCCCTTGGTTTCATGCACGATCTTCTCACAGGATTCAATGCTCAATAACTGTCGGATATAATATCGGATTGATCTCAGCCGTCGATCTGTTTTGCATTTTCAGATATCGTGTCCATGAGGGCTTCAATCTAACACCTTTGACCTCGATCGCATAATAGTCGTAGGATCTAGTCTTGTCGATCAAATCTCAATCGTTGATTGTCCTTCCATCAAAACACATAACACAGGCCCTGTTGCTCAACAGTTGTCTGATCTCATCGATATTTAATCTCAACTGTTGATATCTGAGCATCGATACCATCGGGGTACCGGGCTACCGAGCTTCAAACACCAACCTTTACCATTCTTCTGGTATGATAGGACTCCGAGCTACCTAGGTCCCGAAGCCTTCAACTATGCACCCACAACTTGTTTTCTCGATCTAATATATAGTCACCGGGATCATTAGGTTTTGGACTATTGGGCCTATCAAGCCCTCAAGCTACCGTTTCGTCGTGCCTTTTACTCTACGGGCCCATGCCTTCACATCTCCATTGATACTCCAATCCAATCTTAGTCGATATATCATCCTGGATAGAATGTCGATCATCGATCCATTTTCTTTGATAGCACAACACAACTACATTTGAACCCAAAATCTGATGACATCCTCTGATTCCACCCAAAAAATTAGCCTTGTCATCGGATTTTACCTTTCAAAATTGTAATTTTCTTGTTTTTTTTTTCGAATTGGCCCCGACGGTCGTCTGATAGTCGACTAATAAGGATTGGCCATCGGTTTTTCTATGTCTAGGAGTTGAATATTCTACGGAAATGGGTGATAAATATGTGGACTTGAAGTGTACGAGGTATGCCTTAATACACACACACACACACACACACACACACAGATTTAATATTGATAGAATTATTGACTTGTATTGGTATATTATTGTATAAATTAGTGTTCAAGATTAATTATGCCATTTTCTAGTATGTCAGTATATGTTCTAGGAAACGTTTCTTAATTATGACAAAAAACACATTCATTTATTTTCTAGTACATATATTTTTTCGGACTTTAGGGAATTGAGAGTGATGTGGGGGTGGAAGCCGAGATGAGCTTTCCACCTTGACGTGGTTGGCCCCAGGGGGGGCAGATGAGCTTACACCTTCACGTGGTTGGCCCCATTCAATAGAGAATATTAAACAACTCTTGAAACAAAGAGAAGGTCAGAAAGGTTAATGCACAACTATGCTTATTTCACCTAGTTTGTTATTATATAATATTTAATAACTTGAAAATAAGGCACACATGCTCATGTACTTGAAATCAACGCATATAAATGACATGTGAATGGGGCCAACGTTGAAATTTTTTCAATTTGTGCTTGTATGGATTGAAATTTGACATGGTTATACTAGACGCATGCATTGACAATATGGGAGGGTTTCTAGACTCAAACATGACTTGCACAAACAATTCGACAATCAAACAACAAGCCTATAGAATAATTAATGTGAATGGGGCCAATGTTGAAATTTTTTGAATTTGTGCTTGTATGGAATGAAATTTGACATGGTTAGAACAGATGCATGCATTGAAAATATGGGAGTGTTTTTGGATTCAAACATGACTCACAAACAATTCGTCAATCAAACAACAAGCCTATTGAATAATTAATGTGAATGGGGCCAATGTTGAATTGTTTTCAATTTGTGCTTGTCTCGACAGAAATTTGACATGTTAGGACAACACACATGCATTGATATTATGGGAGGGTTTACGGACTCAAACATGACTCAAAAAAACAATCCCGCAATCAAATATTCTTTGTTTATTGTATCAAAACCCAAAAATAAGGCACACATGCTCATGTACTTGACCCTGCTTATAAGTGACATGTGAATGTGGCCAACGCTGAAATTTTTTCAATTTGTGCTTGTATAGACTGAAATTTGATATGGTTAGACTAGACATGTACAATGACGGTATGGGAGGGTTTCCTGACTCAAACATGACTCACACAAACAATTTGGCAATCAAACAACAAGCCTATAGAATAATTAATGTGAAGGACTAGATGAATCAATACATAAATCTGACATCAAATTTCGATACAAATATTCATGAATCTTCTACGAATATAAATGATCAAATCCCATTTCATAAAATCTTTGGTTATTTTATCATAACCCAAAAATAAGGTGCATATTCTCATGTAGTACTTGAAACCGTCACATATAAGTGACATGTGAATGGGGCCAACGTTGCAATTTTTTCAATTTATGTTTGTATGGACTGAAATTTGACATGGTTAGACTAGACAAATGCATTTATGGCATGGGAGGGTTTATGGACTCAAACATGACTCTCAAAAACAATTTGACAATCAAACAACAAGCCTATAGAATAATTAATGTGAATGGGGCCAATGTTGAATTTTTTTCAATTTGTGCTAATTGTATGGACTGAAATTTGACATGGTTATACTAGATGCATTCATTGATGACATGGGAGGATTTTTGGACTCAAACATGACTCACACAAACAATTCGACAATGAAACAACAAGCCTATAGAATAATTAATGTGAAAGGGGCCAATGTTGCATTTTTTTCAATTTGTGCTTGTCTGGATTGAAATTTGACATGCTAGGACAACACACATGCATTGACAGTATGGGAGGGTTTTTGGACTCAAACACGACTCAAACAAACAATTTGAAAACATTGAATTTTTTTCAAATTGTTTATGTATGCACTGAAATTTGACATGGATAGATTGTTCACTCTAAACTATATTACCACTAGTTAGTTTGTTTAGCCATTTTGTCACCACATCAATCATTCTCTGAAATGATTGCATCATCATGTTTTGTTTCTATATTTACCTCTGTAATCAATTTTTCAAAATGTTTCCATGTACTTTGGAAATTGGAAAACAAACCTCAACAAGAAATGGAGATGGTAAAACATCAAGCAATTGCAACATCTTAGAATCCCAAGGGAAGCTAACATGATAAAGTACACTAATAAGAGTGAAACATTTGTACAACTTGAGAATGTGATGGAGATATTATGAAAATACTCGTACCTATATGAAAATGACACCGAGTAGTGCTCATGAGCAATGCAATTAATTCAAAAAACTCACAAAATGTTCAATTAATAGAAAGGTGGTAAATTAGTTGTTGCATGCATAAAATCAAATATTCAAGCTTTGACATGTATCATAAGAAATATACAATGTTCCAAGTTCGTCAAATGCTTATTTTTATGGTATAGAGTAGAAAATACTTCAAAGAAAAAAAGGTGTTTCTACTGGGGACACTATTAGTCCTACGACATCCCAAGTGTGACAATATCATTGGTCTTCAATTTATTATAACCATAATATTATGCTAGAGGATTATAGGGAGTAGGATGTCTCCTAGACATCACGTATTGTATAAGCATCTTACGTTCCCAATGTTTTAAACCTTTGGGAGGTTATTGATTGGAGCCTGAAATCCCTTAACAACAAAAGAGAACCGATTAGGGAAGAAAAACAAGGCAATTCCAACACACACTCAACCACATATGCATTGAGAGCAATGTTGGCTTCCTCGCATGTGAACTAGAGATTCTTAATACCAAATAGACTCTTAAGAGATTCTTAAGTCAAAATCAATGTTGGCTTCCTCGCATATGAAGAGATTCTTAAGTCAAAATCACGATGCATATGAATTAATTGACTCTTGGAGAGTAAACCACTACGGGAGTCCACAACAAAGGATATATATGACGTATATGTCCTAGCTCATAGGTATAAAGATATAGATTAGATTCTTGTACACATGAAGGGTAGAAATCTACCCCTAAATTCTCACATTCTATTGCTTGTGTTTTCACATCATAATGAAAAATGTGACTCTTTTTATTGGGCTTAGATAATCTATGTTAAGGTTACACAACAAATTACCAATTTTGATACATATGAAAAATATGTTTCCCAGTGTATTGTATATTCTTTGGATTTTTGGAAGAAGTTCCAAGGATTCCTTATTCTTAATTTGAGACTCTATTTCTATATGGTATGGGACTTACATTATTATTCATAGTTATGATTAACATTTTTGTAAACACAATTTTTATATTTTTGGTGGTAGATGCTATATTACGACCCATTATTGATCAATTTTAGTAGCATATGGTACCAATGTGATATACTCCTATTTTCTCTAGCAATATATATAAAAAATTATGGACAACATTATATTATAGTGTATGATGCATTATGATGATATATGATATTATTAGATGTTATGGTGCTTTAATTTCATCATATTTATTTTAAATAAACATGTGTTTCAATAATGAGAGGTAGTTATAAGAGGAAATGTTATAAATAAGGAAAAGACTAGGGCATATTTATTAGGAGTTATAAGGTTACTAGAATCTTAAGGAGGTCATGACCATTTTAAGTTACATGTTCATAACTTGGTTGGTATGGTGATCCCATTATGTATTTTTCTTAAATGTTGTTTAAGCTTGGAGTCAACTTTTATTTTGTTTTTAAATCCATTACCCCTCATACGTAACCTTTATGGACCAAATTCCCCAAATATAATAATAATAGAACGAAGAACTACATGCCTTGATAATGATATAGAGTCAATGAATAAAAAACCACTCTTTGACAATGAAATGATGTTGATTTCAAGGGAATATGATAGCAATTATGAATCTGTAGACCATAATATAGGCCCTAAAGGTGCAATATTTTCCCTACAAAGAGAAAATGAACCCAATTTCAAGGTTAGGATGCAACATGGATGGTTCTTGTGGTCCAATACATGGTTTGGGCCAAAAACTAGTGATTTATCTTATTATCAATGTTTTTTGGGCTAAGAAGCCATATATAAGTCCCTAAACTACAAGACATGCTTTGTAGATAGAATGTTTTTCCCGAGGGTGGAACATAGTCCAAATTTGGAGGAGCATGTGTAAAAACGATAGCCCTTATATCCCAAGCATCATTTGATGGGTAGGATCTTGGTAACTTTCAAGACTCTTATCTTTGCAAGGATCCTACAAGAGTGCTTCAATAAGGGGACATAGTCCACTACAAACCTCCCTAGGGTTTCAAAACAAGGGTTTATCCAAGATAATACAAGGTAGCATGCAATTATCACCACTTTGATAAAACAATTTACTTAATACACCAAGAATATACCACCAAAAGCTTGAAAATAACACTTACTAGTTGAATCGTTGAGCACGAAAGAAACCCTAACATGAAATCATCCATAAGAAACTTGAAAATAATCCACTAGATTATCTGCAAGAAAGTGTGCACCAGTACTCCATGATGAGAAAGAAATATAAGAGACAAGTATTGTAGTTCTGCATAAGATGAGTTATGATTTACAAATGAGGAAATAATCCTCTATAAATATGAGGCAAGCCTAGTGCCTCATCACTCTAAATGTCCCTAAAATCATAATAATCCATGATAAAAGGTGGATAGGTCTCAAGCTGACCCCCAAAATAGCCTCAAAATAAAAATACAATGCTAAAACACCAAAACATCCCCTCAAAATCCAACATTTGTGGGTGTATAGGACAATAAAGGGTGACATCATCTCCTCAAGGGGCACAATAGTTCCAAAAGTCATATAAATACCAAAAAAATGAAAAATATCATCAAAAGTCATCTCCCTCATCAATAGGGCCACATCTCATCATCAACCAACTGCCAACTCATCACCCACATGTTACGTCAACTCAATGCAAAGTAACATCAATCCAAGCATGATGTCAGCCTCCAAATGTGCAATATCCAAGGTGAAAATGCCAATGTCATGTAGAAGAAATGCACAATAATCCCTCCAAAGGGGTATACCATCCTCAACAAGTGTAGAGATCAAGCTATTCTTGGATTTCAAATATTCTTTATATCCCATTATTCTTTTTCATTTTGAATATATAACATGCTCTTAACATTATTTCTTACCAGTTGTGTCAACCTTGAACATTTTAGCCCCTTGTTCTCATAGGACGATGAAGGAACAAACCTTTTTTAGATACATGCAATAGCCACTTCTAAAAGATAGGAAAATGGAAGGAATCAAGATGAAAAAAATTTAAGTATGAAAAGGAATGGTACGTTGCCCATATCGATGCCTCTTAGTAGTACCCCTTTTTCCAAGAGTGAAAAAACTTGACTAAGACACATAGACACCAAGGTGAAACAAGGAAAAACACATAACTTCCAAGCATCATAATCACCCATTATAACCCATAATACCTAAATCATATCACCCTTAACCCCTAACTACTCTAACAAATAACCCCTAAACCACATGACCCTTCTAACTTGTAACACTTGTAACACCTATCAACGCTAATACATAACTCATAATATATATACCCCTAACAATTATTTGTTGTAACCTCTAACACTTGGCCCATAACTAATCTAGCCCTTAATGCCCAGATCTTTTAAAACCTAAACACTATAGCCCCTACCATGTAACCTTGTAGCCCATAATCTCTCTAACATATAACCTAAACTCTTAATTCACATGAATCCTAATCCTAACCCCAAATTCCTCTAACATTCATAAGACTTGATCCTTATAACCCTTATCACTCATAATACCTAAGCATTACAAACCTATCCTCTAAAACACTTATCCTCTATAACATTGAATCCATATAATTCCTTATGCTTGAACCCTTTATTACATAACCCATATAACTCCTAACCATACTACTATAACTATTAAAAATCCCAAGAATTAACATGTATAAACCCTAAAATGTATAACCCATAATCCCTAGCTCTTATAAACCCTATGAACCCTTAACCCTATAACCCTTATATCCACTAGTACCCAACCCTTATAATTCTTACATTATAAGACCAAAACCTTATCCTTTTCACTACAACTATCACCTAATGACTATAACCCCTATAACCCCAAAACCCTAACCCTTATTAACCCATTCAACACATATCAACTATATCCCACCAATCTTATAAGCACTAATGATTAACCCTTAAGACTCCTAACCCTTATAACCCCTAATCCTAAACCCTTATAAAATTTGACAGTAATAATTCTTGTCATCCATAACACCTTATACCACTAACCCATATGAACAAATATCCACTTTAACCCCTAATTCTTATAACTATTAATCCCTAAAACCCATTTACAACATAATACGTATAACCCTAAGCCTTAAACTTTGAATCATTAACCCATATAACCTTCAATTCCTATAAACACCAATCTCTATAATGTGTAGCCAATTTAAATTCTAACCCATAATCCCCTAATAATAAACCCCATCCCTTATAAGTGTTATAACTCTAAATTCAAGTTGAAAGTGTTTCCCTCTTCTCATAAACCTTATTTACTAAACATCGGGGCAATATTTCATTTTCTCGACAGTCGAAAGAATGGAACACAGAAAAACTGCTATGGATACCATTCTTAGAGACACTCCCAAGGTCGATAGCTCACAGTGTAGGCTTGGACTTGTAAGTTGCTCTGATCTTTAACCTTTTTCAGGGAGGTTTTACCATTCATTTTGGCTATGAAATGTGTTCTAGTGGTTTCTAGGAAGAAAATGGTGGTGTCTTGGCAATACAAAGTAAATTTTATCAAATGTGATATTTTATCAGTGATGGAGAATATTTATTTTGTTCTCGGGTTTCAAAAACACAGATCTACCATGAATGCAAATTGCACAATTTTTTTTTCTTTTGACGGGAGATTTTGGCTTCAAGTTTTTTCTCAATTTGGGCTAGGTTTAACTAGCAGGAATGGATTTGTGTGTCATCAATTCTCTCGAAGGTAAAGAACCATGGAAATTCCTCTTTAGGCATTGTATCAAGTAGTGATGGCCTTTAGGAACAAAGGCATGGAAAATAATTTATTTTCAAACCACCCTGCAAACCCCTTCGAAAGTAAATATTTTGGGCACCTTTGTTGTACTAAGTATTTGTAAGCCCCAGGAGTTACTCAAGAAAGAGTCATCTCTCAAGACAATGCTATCATTTAATGATCATTGTCTCTTGTGATTGTTGATGATCCTTTTAGAGGGAAATCCTTTGCTGGATGGATCTTGGCCTTGAATCCCTTTCATCAATGCATCCATTATCCGAATTACCTCCTTGATAGCTCTGCAATGGCTTGACTTACATGCCCTAAACTTAAGAAAAAATACGCACCAGCAAATATTTCCTAACCTTAAGAAAAAATACGCACCACCTAGAGCTTGATCATACGAGCCTTCCATATTGATAAATGATTATCTAGCCTAGGAACCCATAACCGTGATGTCCTTAATGTGGGTGCATCAAAACCATGAAGCACATCTTTTGGTTATCTCTACTTTCTAGGAAGGTATAGGCATAGGTTGAGTTTGTATGCTAAAAACCTTTCCATGCTTCCCTTGTCAGGAAATGCAGGGCACTTCCATACTAATCCTAGAAGAAGAGGATAAGAATTTAATCAAGAACGTAAATTAAACAAGAAATCACACAGTACACTGAGATTTTACCCTGGAACCCTTAACCAGGAGAGGCTAGCATTCCTTTGAACATTCTGATCTCTTGTTGTCTTATTCAATATGAATAAAATGTTACATGCCTAACCTTGGTCCACACATAAGACACAATCGACATCATACCCTCTTTCCTATGCAAGAACAACCCTGTAGCCAATTTGAATTGCATATGCATGACCAACAACTTATACCTACACATGCATTAAATTGCATAAGTGCATTATAGAATTATAGCATTAGCCTTTATGGCCTTACAACACGCCTCTTTATAGGATTTACAATAGCAAACACCCTGAAGATTGGCACCAAAAAAATGGTTATAGATCCACACATATCATTGGCTACAAATCCTGCAAATCCCGAGATTCTGTTACAGTCAACTTCCAAGTCGGGTTACCAATCGGCCTTCATTCGGTCTCTAGTCGGTTGTCTCATGATCGCACTTTGACCTCTTGTTGGTTTACTTTGTCATCGATACCTTCGACTTTGAATTTTACCAGTCAACTCCCTCGACCTTCAACTTGTTGTCGATCCACCTCAACCTTCGACCGTCAGTCGATCTACCTCGACTCGACTTTCACCGCAAAGAATATAACAACCCAACATTCTCCCACTTGTTGTCTTCTTTGTTGAAACATGATATTCCTGACCTTTTGTTCACAGACCTAGGGAAGCAATACCCATTGCCTCTCTACACCAAGAGAACTTCAAAGCGCTCACAAACTGGGTCAACGAGTCTGCTATGTTTTCCAACGTGTCTACTTTCTCCAGTAGCACCTTTTTTCTTTCCACCATATCTCTTACGAAATGGTATTTTACATCAATGTACTTAGTCTTTGAATGATAATAAAGGTTACTTGCCAGAAATATTGTGCTTTGACTGTCGCAACTCACCTTCATAGATCTCTGCTCAAACTCATTTCCTGAACACAACCTTTGAAGCCATATCGCTTCTTTGCTTCCATGAGTGGCCACCATGTATTCAAATTCTGTTGTTGACAAGGTTACGACCACCTATTGCTTACTCATCCAGCTTATTGCACCATCGAACATATTGAAGACACATATCCGCTAGTTGACCTTCGTCGTTCCACATCTCCAACCCAGTTGGCATCGACAAAGCCATGTACATATACTTTACCACTATCACCTCCAAGTTTTCCTTGGTATCATATAGCATAGTCTTCAATCCCACACAAATACCTAAATAATCTCTTGACATTTGTACAGTGCTCCTTTTCAGGTGTCGACATATACCTTCTCAACACTTTGAATGCATGGGAAATTTATGGTCGATTGCATACCATCACATATATTAGACTACCAACAACACTTGCATAGAAAACACGTTCCATGTCCTCTATTTCTTCTTGTGTCTTTGGACACTGTTCAACATAAATCCTTGCTCCCATGGGAATTGGCACCTTCACCGGTTTGCAATCCTATATATTGAAACGTTTCAGAACTTTTTCAATATACCTCATTTGATTCAACCAGAGCTCTTTAGAGTCTCGATCTCTCTTAATATCCATTCCCAGAATGAAGTTAGTTGCACCGAGATCCTTCATGTCAAACTTGGAGGATATCTGCTTCTTCATCTCCTTTGTTGCATCCATGTTGTTTCCAATCAACAACATGTCATCGACATACAAAGCTACATATATAAAACACCCACCTTCTTCTTTGGAATATATGCAGTTATCATCTTTGCTTCTCACAAATACCAAATTAAGGATGTAAGTGTCAAACTTATGGTACCACATCCTTGCGATTGCTTTAGACCATAAAGGGATATTTTGAGTTTGCACACCAACTCTTGATTTCCCTTTACTACAAATCATTCAGGTTGTTTCATGTAGATTTCTTATTACAAGTCCCCATGTAGGAAAGTTATATTCACATCCATCTGTTCTATCTCTATTTCGAATGTTGCAGCCAGATACATTAGTACTCTAACAGAAGTTAGTTTTTCAACAAGGGAAAATATCTCACCAAAGTCGACTTCCTTGACTTGAGAATAACCTTTTGCTATCAATCGAGCTTTGAAATTCTTGACTTGTCCTGTGGCATTCATCTTCTTCTTGAACACCCACTTGCTACTAATGAGCTTCCTTTCACTAGGTAACTTGACTAAATCCCATGTCTCATTCCTGTACAAGGATTCCATATATTCGACCATGGTGTCCTTCCTGAGTTTACCCTATGTCGAGTCGACTACCTCATTGACTAACTTGGGCTCATCGTCGATGGCAGTTAGCATGAATGCAGAATGGAAGTCGGGTGGACTATACCTCTCAAATGGTTTCTTTATTCTTTTTTACCACCTTACCACCGGATTCAGAGGTTCCACCTCTTCCTCATATTTAGTCGACTCATCTGAATCATCTTCTTCATTCCTCAGTTCAAACCGCATAGTATCAGGATTATTCTCACTCTAAACAACTTCCTTAGGCCCAGATTTACCTCTTATTTCTCTGAAGACCACATCTTGATTGTACATTGTTCCTTGATACAGGATCCCAGAGATTATATCCTTTCATCCCTTCTTTATATCCAATGAAAATACATTTGACTGTCTTCTTGTCCAGCTTGCTCCTCTTTTCCTTAGGAACATGCACAAATGCATCACAGCCAAATACCTTGAGATGTGACACCAAAGGCTTATTACCATACCATACCTCATTTGGAGTCATGTCGACTAGCACTGACGAAGGAGACATATTCATCAGGTATCTTGCAGTCTCAACTGCCTCAGCCCATAATTCTTGTGCGAGCTTAGCGCCACTGAGCATGCTCCTTGCCTTATCCATCAAAATTTTGTTCATTCTCTCAGCAAATCCATTTTTTTGTGGGGTATATAGTGTGGTATGTTGGCATGCTATGATACACTGCTTACAAAACTGATCAAATTCCTTTCCATAGAATTTTCCACTGTTGTCAGTCTTCATCACTTTAATCCTCTTCTCTTTCTGGTTTTCCACAAGAGCTTTAAACTCCTTAAATCTCTCGAAAACCTTTGATTTCTTCCTCAGGAAATATATCCACGTTGTCCTGGAAACAACATATATGAAGGAGAAATAATACAAGGATACACCAAGTGAAGGCACTGTAACTTGGCCAAACACATCACTATGCACTAGTTCTAGAATCCCATTTCCCCTTGTCACTCTAGATGGGAACCACACCCGACTTTGTTTTCCATATATACAATGTTCACAAAATTCAACTTCTAAACCACATTCAGGAAAACCTTCGACCATACCTTTTCTTTTCATATCTCAAAATCCTTTTTCTCTAATGTGTCCCATCCTCTCATACCATAACCAAGTCAAGTCGATCTCATCATGTCTTTTCAAGTCAGTTTGGACCGACTTGGATTGATTCGAATTGGGTTGTGTTGACATTGAGTCGAGACAAGTCACAGTCAAGATGATTTCAGGAGCAACGATGTTGTTGCATCCAGTCGAGTCGACATTCCATAACAACTTGTACATGGTACCAATATGAACTCCTCTCATTAAGACCATTGCACCTCTGACCATCTTGCACGCATCCTTCTGAAATAGAGTATGCACACCTGCATCACTCATTTTGCTGACAAATATCAAGTTTCTTGCCAAACCCGAAATGTGTAGCACACCCGAAAGGATTCTTGTCCTCCCATCCTGTAGGGTCAGATGGACTCTTCCCTGTCCGAAAATTATGGTTGTCGATTCGTCCTCCAAGAATACATCACCCCCATCATATTGTTCATATTCACATAATGATTATTTATGTGGTGTTATATGATAGGATGCTCCTGAGTTGATCAATTAAACATATTGATCTGACTATGTACTGGTCGATGCTAGATACACATCATCTCCCTTATCTAAGGTCATCTTTCTCTCAGTGAACTGCTTCTCGTTGGATCCAACACTGACTTTTGTTTCCTTCAACGTACAGTCCTTTTTATAATTCCTAGATTTACCACATTTCCAACATCTTTGCATTGAATGAACTGGGGTTTTAGATCTACCCTTCGAATTGAAATTTCTACTGGAGAATTTTCCTTTATCTCTGTCTATCGGTTGACCTCTCACTACTAGAGCATCTTTGGTTGATCCTTCCATGTTCTTCTTTCTCATTTCTTTAGACACCATAGAAGAAACCACGTCCTCTAGCACTAGTATGGTTGTATTGCTTCCAACAGCCATGACTAAGTAATCCCAGGAGTCTGGAAAATAACATAATAGGTTGGCACACTTCTCCTCATCAGTGATATTAATATCCATAGAAGATAACTGGATTAACACGATGTTAAATGCATTTAAATGCTCAATCACCGAAATGCCATCACTCATCCTCAGAAGATACAATTTTTTTCTAAGAAACAACTTATTTACCATATATTTCAACTGGTATAAGCTTCCCAACTTGCCGCAAATATTCTTGGCCGAATCTTCACCCGATACATTCAGCAGCATTGAATTTGCAAGAAAAATTTGAATTGTACTTATTTCTCTTCTTTCAAGTTTCTCCCATTTTTCCGTCGACATTCCTGTTAGCTAGGTACCTAGACATACCATTGTCTATTGTTCTCAATCCACAAAAATATCTTCCATTTTAAGCTTCCAAAGCTCAAAATTATGGCCATTTAATTTTTCTATATCTATTCTGGAACTGCTCACCATTCTTCACCACGATCTTTAACATAATTTATGACTTACGACTCTTACTGTACCTAGAGTTTAGTTCTCATATTCAATATTGGAAAATCAAGATTTGATATACTCGCCAAAGCATAGAACCGCTCTGATCACTTACTTATCAGGGAAAATCTAATCTCTGATACCACATGTCAGGAAATGCAGGGCACTTCCACACTAATCCTAGCAGAAGAGGAGGATAATTTAATCAAGAACGTAAATGAAACAAGCAATCACACAGTACACTGATATTTTACCCTTGAACCCTTAACCGGGAGAAACCAACATTCCTTTGATCATTTTACTCTCTTGTTGTCTTATTCAATATGAATAAAAGGTTGCATGCCTAACCTTGGTCCACACCTAAGACATAATTGACATCATACCTTCTTGCCCGCGCAATAACAACCCTGTAGCCAATTCAGCTTACAAATGCATGACCAACAACTTATACCTACACATGCATTAACCTACATAAGTGCATTACACCATTGCAACATTATCCTTTATGACCTTACAAAATGCCTCTTTATAGGATTTACAACAAGAAAAACCCTAAATATCGATGCCCAAAAAATGGTTACAGATCCACACATATCATTGGCTACAAATCCCGCAAATCTCAGGATTATGTTATAGTCAACTTCCAAGTCGTCTTACCAGTAGACCTTCATTCGGTCTTTAGTCAGTCGTCTCACACCCGCACATTCACCTCTTTTCGGTTGACTTTGTCATCCATACCTTTGAATTCAAATTTTCCTGATCAACTCCCTCGACCTTCGACTTGTTGTCGATCCACCTCAACCTTGTTGGACAACTGAGAGGGGGGGCTGAATCAGTTGTTACCGAGCTTATACAAACATGCTTATTTTAAATTCATTACAAAACTCTCAATGATTATCACAATAATGTAGGGAAGTAAGCAATAGAACATTCAACATCATTCAAACATATGAGATACACAGAGACAAATATTTCCCGAGGAAACCCATAAAGGGTAAAAACCTCTTCTTCTTTATATGATAAGTAATTTTTACATTCT
>SNQJ01S0041013.1:105163-131363 GCA_010110895.2 Picea sitchensis
TCTCCCTTGCACCACCCAACCACCCTGGTTTCTTTGGCTGCAACCAGATGGAAGCTACAACTCCCTGTGTTCAAGCACCCACTTAAACCTCTGAGGACAACAATCCTCCCTAGCACCTCCCAACCACCCTGAAATATAAATCTTTGCTACTGAAAATTATTACAGTGATATAATGTTCATCAATGGCTTACCAGTCTCATCATTGTTCTGCTACACTACCCTTCTCTATCTACCTCAGTGTCTTCTTGCACACATGCCTTGCGCTTTCTTTTCTTCTACCTTTTATGCTATGTGTGCCATGTCCATTCAATGCACCATTCCTCTTTTGTGTATTTCAGCTGCTGCACACTGCCTCCTTCTACATGCCCAAATCACTCTCAACATCAGCCCACATCTCTTCTTTGTTCTGCATTCTTATAGTCTCTGTGCACCTTGTGCATGCTATATGCACAATTCTTCTGCATTCTCTTCCCCACTCCATTGTTCTCCACATTGGGATATTCACTGCCACTCCACATTGCCACCGCTTCACTCCCTCGAGAAACAACACACTCTCTCTGTTCTGCATGTTCTCCTCGTGTCGAGTCCTCTTCCTAATCATCATGTCAATTCCTCAGCTTCTCTGGCGGTTATACCCATGTGTTCATCATCACTGGGTGTTATGCTAAGATTCCTTAGCCTGTCTAGCAGTCGAGACTCTTCGTCTTCTCTATCATAGTAGAGCTCATGCTCTCTGTTGCAGTTACAGGCTTCAACGCTCTTCCATCTGTCAATCGCCTCTATGAACAATCTTCATTCCACTGGCAGATGCCTTGAGACTCTTCAACTCCTCTGACAATCACATTGAGGCCTCTTTGATTTTTTTGTGCAAAAACAATCGGTGGTTTCTGGCAGTTACACTGTGAACCTCTTGAGCCTTATGCCATTGGCAACTTCCAGCTTTCCTTTCACATGTGGCCTCAGGCGGTGACCACATACCTATTCAGAAGGTTCTTTCACGATTCCCATTTCGATAATTCCTGTTCTGAGGCATCTCGACTCTCCAAGTCGCGATCTCCGAAATGGAGATTAGCTTCATGTTATCTCCTCCCTTGAGCCTTCATCGATGTGACCATAGGTTATGACTAGGGGCCAATTCTGAACACACATTTCGCATTTCACGTTTCAGGGATTCTGTGAAGAGTCGTCTCGACTCTTTATGTCCCAAACTTCGAAATGGAGCTTGTCTCTTCAAGCTCTTTTCTACAGCTCTTCAATGATGTGACAACCAGCGATGACCAAGTGCTTATCCATAAAGTGCTTTCACAATTTCGCATTTTGACATTCCTATGATGAAAAGTCTCGACACTCCAAGTCGCGATCACTGAAATGGAGCTTGGTTGCACTAGCTCCTTTCTCCATCTTCAACAAATGTGACCACTGGCTGTGACCACAACCTTATTCAAAAACACATTTCGGCGTTTCGACATTTCTGTGATGAAGTGTTTCGACACTCCAAGTCACGAACCCCAAAATGATCTGAAGGTATTTCGACGTTTCGCATTTCGGCGTTTCGGAATTTCTGTGATGAAGTGTTTCGACACTCCAAGTCATGAACCCCGAAATGATATGAAGGTATTTCGACATTTTTCACTTCGGCATTTTAGCATTTCTGTGATGAAGTGTTTCGACACTCCAAGTCACCAACCCCAAAATGATCTTAAGGTATTTCGGCGTTTCGACATTTCTGTGATGAAGTGTTTTGACACTCCAAGTCACGAACCCCAAAATGATATGAAGTTATTTCGGCGTTTCGCATTTCGGCGTTTCAACATTTCTTTGATGAAGTGTTTCGACACTCCAAGTGATGAACCCCGAAATGATCTAAAGGTATTTCAGCGTTTCACATTTCACGATTTCATCATTCTTGCCGTGAGTGTCCTTGACACCTCCAACTCTCAGTATTCAAAACTCCGAAATGGAGTCAGATCAACGATCCACGATCTCCCTTTGATCAACGACTCAGATTAAATCGTGGTTTTTCATTTCGCGATTTCGAGAGGTTAGGGCACCTCCTTCCTTTGACTTTCCAGTCAGTGAAATGTTGATCTGTGACCACGTGTCCTGCCCGAAGATGGACGGTCCTCCTGGTTTCAGGATTTTGTAAGCCCACTTATCCTATCACTTTAAAGAACGTGCAGGTTCTCCTGGATCCAACGATGGTCGGAACCTGCGCTCGGATCTAACACCCGAGATTTGTCCTCCATCTTTGCACTCCTCCTGTCTGGATTCAGATCTGACGATCATCAGGAATTCTGAATGGGATCCAACGATCACTATTTCTCTTCATTGTTACGCTTCTGATCTTTCCATGCCATCATCGCTACTGATCTTCCTTGCCTTCTTGTTTTCCATTGTTGTCTCCCAACTGTAAACCTGCCAATGTCGCTACTATTCTTTCCTGTAACCATACCTTCATTATTGTTGTTCTTGCCATCAATAACTGTAAGCATGCTATCATTTCTGATATTCTTGCCTGTAGACATACCATTGTTGTTGCTATTCTTTCCATCAATGACAAGCACACTCTTCTTGTAAACATGACAACAAACCTTCGACTGTCAATCAATCTACCTCAACTTGAATTTCACCGCAAAGAATATAACAACCCAACATCGCTCTCCCTAGCAAGTTACTTAGCTACAGGATCACCTTCCATGGGCCACAAAGTTTCTGGACACTTGGATGCTTTTAAAAGTTGAAGTGCTTTGATTTTATCCATAAAATCAAACATTTGGATCCCACTTCTAGCAATATTTGGTTCAAATATTTGATTTTATTGGTGCATACTTGGCCACCTATGACCCTAGTGATAGAAAGGATATATACATTAGATTATATGTGGTACATGGTTGGCATCGAAGCTACAAATATATTTTTGGATCATATGGTTAACCTTCTCCAACAAGTGAACGTGGTAACTTTTGCAGATGCTCATGATCATACTAGAGGATTATGGTGGAACTATGGTTGGAAAGAGGTTGGGGAATTTGATCTCATAGAGCCACAAACATCCATCTAGAACCAATATATGTCAAGTTTAATATTTGCAATGATTGTATTGACCGATAAGGAGAATGTGCTCATATGGGTAAGAAATATAATTGGAGGAAGTAATTCACTTCATTTGGGATATAGGGAAATGTTTCCCTAGTAGGATATAGAGGACCCCCCTTGGTGGTGGTGTGACCAATGGAAACCAATATCCCATCCAAGAGTATATATATTTACATGCCTCACTTGAATAGTGGAATCTTGGCATGGGATAACTTTCGATGAAGTGGATGGGAAGGTCCTAGCTTCTGTGCTTTATCTAGAGAAACTACTAAGACAACCAATCATGTGTTTCTCCACAATAAGTTCACTTGTCAAGTACATGGTGTTGTAAATACCTTGTGTTTTAGTGGATAATAGGAAAGAGATTTGTTGGAATAGGCTTGGAACGAATGGTTTAAAAGTAGAGGAACTCCAAAACACTTGATTCCCCTTCCTCTGCACATCCTATGGGTTATATGGATAATAATGAATGATACAATATTCAAGGAAATTCAACCCTCACCCTATAATATAGTATATAGTTCTGAATATCCCTTCACTCCATTGGTTTCTCACAAGAAACAAAAATCTGAGTAGATGGTTCCACGGTTGGCAGTAGATTACATAACACCATATGGTTTTTGCAATGGTGTGTCCTCTGGTAAATACATTTTTCTCACCCTCCATTGGATCCAATGGTTGGATGACCCTACAACCATGATTCTCAAACAACATCTGTTGTTGTTTCCAATTGAGTATGTCATCATTATAGTATGCTCAATCAATCCCTGACAATGCTACATAGGGATCCCTGTCATCTAGTATCACAATGACCTCAAAGTCCGCGTAAGTCTTGACACCATTGAGACCAATTTTCATCTACTCTAGTCTGTCGATTGGAAAAATGCATGATTGATTTTCCAACAACAATTAAATCAATGAGCAGACCAAGTTGGGTCATCCCATGAATTACCATGATTTATTCAACAAGATGTCCACATCCAATCCTAGATCAAACATGACTTCTCACTCCTCGTACCCTCTAATCAATGCATTCAACCTAAATTATTTTCTCGACATTTTTCTCTAGACACAATGTAAGGGTCTATTAAGTGTCTTTGTAGGTGATCCTAATAACTTTGCTAGTACCCTTTTTAGGTTGGTTGCAGGTTGCTCACTGTCTTGTATATGTAGGAACATTTTTAACAATTCATGGATTTTGTCTTCCACTTACAGTACCAACATACTTAGGTAGTAGCTTGAAAACTAGAATATAGATGAAAATATATCTCTTGATTTGCAGAAACTACATCACATGCTCAAACAACTTCCCACGTCACCTCAACCACATCTCTCAAATATCTTTTCTACTAGAAATACACTAAGGGAATGACTACTTTTTCTAAGCCACATGCCACAGTATTCACATGGTCTATTTCATCTCTCAACCTACCCTAGGAACCTTTTTTAAGCTTATATGGATAAGAAAGAGAAACCTAGATATTATCTAGATGATAATACTACTAATAATATTGTCAAAGACAAAAATGAACATTTAGTTTTAGAATATTTTAATATGGACATTGCCGAGCAAGGTTGTGATTCTAATGGAGAGATACAACAACATGAACTTATTAAAACTATTGAAATCAATGAAGATCCTTGTAGAGGATCTCACCATTCAATTGAATATAATTAAATTGTTGAAAAGTCAACAAGAAATGTGTGTCTAATTTATTTTTCCCTTAAATAAATTGGACAATAAATATTAATCTATTATCTCATAATTACTTGAAATAGTTAACTAAAATGGAAAATCAGTTAGTTATAGGAAATTCAAGTTCAAAGGTTGGCTGGTGGGACATGGAAGTCGAATCAGTTGTAACTAAGTGACTTGAAGTTGTAACAGAGTTATAAGTGTAGTTATGTGAGTTGTAAAGTAGTTTAACTCAGTTAAGTGAGTTAAGCTCAATTGAACTAGTTGTAACTGAACTTACACTAGTGAGATTTAAGTGAATTAATTATTAATTAATTCACAATTAGTGATCTCACATGCAACTAAATATTTACCACTGTTAACTACATGCATGTCAGATCCAGTGGAGACCCAGTTGAGATAACAGGTGAAAGGGACAGTTTGGCTATCAGTTGTGATTTGAGTGAAGTGTACTCATGCAATCACACACATAGTGGATGTTCCCATGAGCAATGTGCATCCTAGGCAAGAGGAATTTGAATTCATTGCATAGATTTTCATTGCAGGGATCATGCAGAGGAGGAAGGTTGTCTGGAGGCAGAGAATTGGCACATGTATTTGTTGATTTATGTATGACAGTGTGAGATGATTGTATATTGTACTGAGAGCTCTTGGATTATAGTTTTGTATGAGATTGTTTCATGATCCATGATATACATAATATATGATAGTGGGATTTTTAGCTTTATGCTTTCCCAGTAAAACATCTGTTTTATGTGCGATTGATCCTTCTTCTTGATATTGCAATTGGCGATCGTGTTTTAAATTCCACAAGAATATTAGTAGAACTGATTATGTATTTAACAATGTCATATAATTGTTAGATCAGGAGAATCTAGGCAATACATAATTTGTATTAAAATTTCTACATAAATTTCCTCTTAAGTGGATGCTAATCATACACTACCAAATTCTCAATATACTCCAAATTCAATTAAAAAAATGAAAATCTAAATGCAACAAACCAAGCATTAGTACATGGTGTTATTTTTTATTTATAGAATGATATTATTCCTAGAGATATTAATAGAAAGGGGGATGATATAGGCTATCAGGGTCATTTTTCACCTTTCCAAACTAATGACTAAAATGGTTGTTTGTCAACTCATTAATTAAGAGAAAGAAAAGATACCCACATGTGCCAATGAAAGTTAGGGCCAAAGGACTCACTAGTCTTTAGCGGAAAAAATAGGAGAATATCTTACATAAATCAGAATCACAACCAGGCCTTATTGCTCTAAGATCCAAGTGAAGATTCCCACTCAGAGGGAACTCAACCTCTTTGATAAAGAGAGGGGCCATATCTTTGAGGGGAATAGATACAGGGTTAATGGGTGAAAACATACAACGAGGGTAAATTAAAGATTAATTTAGCACAACACTCGTTGAAACCACTATAGGCTCTCTTTTTATCCGTTAGGTTTCGAGCCTAATGGAGTCGAGTATCTAAAAATTTACCGCGTATCATTACCACATTCAAAGTAATGAGGTATCATCCATTAGGTTTTGACACTAACAGAGTCAATTTGCTAAGAAATTTTTTTTCCACGGAAAACAATTTCTCAATTTATATAAGTGATATAAATTTGTTCTCAGCTCGAAATTGTTACACATGTGTTAATTTTGTTATGCCACTAGCACATTAACATTCTACCCACTACGCAGTGACAGTATAAGCACATTAACATTCTTCCCAATGCGCAATAACAACACAAACACATTAACATTCTGCCCAATGCACAGTAACAGGATTTGATAACACAATCACAGAGGAGATATTACATGTGGACTATGTAGCTCATGCATGACTGATAGATGTGGAGTGTACAGTTATGGAGAATATGATGAAAGACCCCAAGGATTTTGGGCATGGTGGTTGAAAGGATCGATGCAAGGGAGAGAAAAAACTGGGGCTGATATGCCTAAAACAATAATGTTGTTGGAGCATTCAGTGCTAGGGGAGAGTGAAGGCGCTGATGAGAAGAAGGAAATGGATGCTGGATGGAGTCTTGAGAGGATAGTTGGAAAAATTTAGAAAAGTTTTAGTGAGAGGGGGGGGGGGGGCTCCTGTTCATCCACCTAGATAGAGTAGTTGATAGATCTTGTTTTCATCTTGAGCACTTCCTTAGAAAGAGAATTGACTTCTTTGTTGTCATTCCTGTAAATGTGGTTAAATCATAATGATGTGAAGAGTGGTTGGAGAAGACGGATCCTTTCTTTCCATCCAGAAAGGGAGACGAGTTGTAGGTTGTTTTTGCAGTTGAGCCAGTCCATGATAATGTGGAAGTCCTCGAAAAGATGGGGAGATGTAATGTTGAGTCTGGAAGAAAGGAGGAGAGAGGCCCAAGTACCCATAAGTTCTTCTCGGGTATTATTGCCCTGCCCACAATTTAAAGTCCACCTATAGAGTGTATTGGTTGAGATGTCTAGAACTCCTCCTCCTCCACTTTGACTACCATTGGATTGAGAGGATCCATCGAACCATCCTAAGGGATACTTCTCCAGGATGGGGGGTTTGTGCTTGATGGGTTGCCTTAATGCTCTTGGGTGGATAGCAATCCAGGTTTGAAAAAGTACAAGGGTTTTGTAGGCAACAAAGGTGGCAGAAGGGGGTCTTTTTTCAAAGATGAAATTATTTCTATCTGTCCATATAAACCAGCAGGACATGGGGAGGAGGTTTAGGGAGAGAGAGGAATTTTTGGACCAGCTCTCGAAGTAATCAGAAAAAGTGTGCCCCCCCCCAGGTGTAGCTTAAGTTGAGGACAGTTGTGATGATGGCCCAAACTGATTGGGTGAAGTCGCAGTGAATGAAGATATGCTGAGAAGATTCCTCTTCGAGGTGACAGAGGTGACAAATGATGGGGCTGGTCCATCCTTTTTTTTGGAGGACGTACCAAGTATTGATCGTGTTGGTGAGAAAAAGCCAGGAAAAAAACTTTATTTTGAGTGGTAAGCTCCATGACCAAAGGCCAGTTTTCCAGCTACTTGTAGTATTGGGCCAGTGGTTATTTGCAATTTTAGAATAGACGTTCTGCGTTGTTAGATATCCAGATCGATCACCCCCCATCCACATTGGCTAGTCCTCTGATGTGTTGAGATGGATACCTGTGTTAGCTAGATGTTGACAGAAGGTGGTCCACTCGGCATCTAGTCTAGAGGGGAGACTTGAAGTATGAGAAAACAACACATAGGTGAGGCTACGTTCACATTCTATATTATTGAATGAGGACTGATTATATCATTATATAGGAAACTACTCTACTTAGTCGGTTACATAAAACCACATATAACTAGACTCTACTTATGCTACTGACTCTGTCAACTGATGCTTACAACTGCCTCTTACTCCATCATTTCCAAGTCTCCCCCTTAATGGAGAATGGATTGACTTCTACACCTAACGTCTCCCTAAACAACTCAAACTTAATCTTTCTAAGAGGCTTAGTGAAAATATCAACAGGATTTTCACTAGTATTAGAATACATAAGAGTTATTTCATTTGACTCCAACTTTTCTCTAACAAGATGAAACTAAGCATCAACATGCTTTGTCCTTGCATGAAAAATCGGATTCTTCACAAGATTGATTGAACTTTGATTATCACATTTGATCATTGTAGGTTCTTTTTGTTCTTTTCCAACATCTTGAAGAAGTCTTCTCAACCAAACAACTTCACAAGTTGTTGCACAGAAGGTTTTATATTTTGCTTCAGTACAAGACAAAGATACAGTAGGTTGTTTTTTACTGCTCCATGAAACAACCCCAGATCAAATGCCAAACGCATATCCAGTGGTTGATCTTCGATCATCTGGATTGCTAGCCCAATCAGAATCTAAGTAACCTATAAACTCAACATCAGATGCATCAGTATATTTAATACCATAATCAAGTGTTCCTTTTAGATACCTCAGTACCACCTTTGCTGCATTCCAATGACTTTTTAGAGGTTTCGCCATAAACTGACTTAACACACTCACAGAATATGTAATATCAGGTCTGGTTGTGATGAGATAATTCAAACTACCCACCATCTGTCTATACATAGTGCCATTCATCTCCTTCAAACCATCATCACAAGAAAGTTTCACATTTTGTTGCATGGGAATAGTAGAAGATTTACACAGATCCATTTTAAATCTCTTAAGTCCTTCTCTTACATACTTACTCTGAAAAACAAAAGTTTGGCCTACATTTCTCCAAACTTCAAGACCTAGGCAGTAATGTAACTCACCAAGATCTTTCATTTCAAAAACTTGTGATAACTGCTCCTTGAGTTCATCAATTAATTTCTCTACATTTCCTGTAATTATCAAATCATCAACATATAAGGAAATCAATACTATATACCCCTGCTCATCAAATTTGGTATACAGATTTGGATCGCTTTTGCTCCTCATAAAACCTTGTTGAAGAAAGAAATAGTCTATCTTCTCATACCATGACCTAGGTACCTGTTTTAGTCCATACAATGCTTTCTTTAACTTACACACTAAGTGTTCTTGCCCTTTTTCCACAAACCCTTCAGGTTGAGTAAGGTAAACCTCTTCCTTTAACTCACCATTAAGAAATGCATATTTAACATCTAACTGGTGTAGCTTCCAATGGTACTTTGTAGCTAAAGAAATTAACAATCTGATAGTATTCAATTTAGCTATTGGTGCAAATTTTTTAGCATAATCAATACCTTATGTTTGTGAATACCCCTTTGCAACCAATCTAGCCTTATATTTGTCTATACTACCATCTGATTTAAAATTGGGTTTGTATATCCATTTGTATCCAATGGGTTGTCTATGTTTAGGCAATTCAGTCAATTCCTAAGTATTATTTTTCATTATAGATTCATATTATTCTTCCATTTCATTTCTCCATTCATCATGTTCATTATCTTCATAAAAAATCATGGGTTATATGACATTTGAAATGCTACTCATTAGGGCATAGTCTTTATACCTCTCAGGGAGCCGAACGTGTCGTGAAGATCTTCTCAACTGATTATCTTCCTCCCCACTTTGTGAAGATCTTTCTTCACCTCTAGGTGAACGGTGACTGCTTGAAGTGTCAATATCACTAAGTTCTTCTTCTTGTTGTTGTTGTTGTCGCTGCGTTTGTGGTTGTTGTTGTGGTGGTTGTTGCTGCTGTGATGGTTGTTGTTGCTCTTCTTTAACTCCCTCATCAAGAAGTCTATGCCATTCCTCAGGATTGTTGTTGTCATGATTTCTTGCTTCTTTCTCATGGAAAAGTACATCTCTACTTGCAAATACTTTGTTAGTAGAAGGATCAAACAGTTTGTATTCTTTGAATTCAGAACAGTACCCAATGAAAATACATTTAATGGCTTTTGCATCCAATTTCTTCCTATTCTCCTTTGGAATATCTGCAAAAGACTTACACCCAAATACTTTCAAATTGTGAACTGCAGGTTTGGAACCATACAAGGCTTCGAAAGGATTAACATTATTAAGACACCTTGTTGGACTTCTATTCTTTAAATATGCTGTAGTATTTATGGCTTCAACCCAAAATATATTCAAGAGATTCTTACCTTTCATCATACTGCGTGCACACTCTACCAGAGTTATGTTTTTCCTTTCAACGACTCTGTTCTGCTGTCGAGTGTGAGGTACTGTAAACTGGTGTACTATTCCATGATCTTTGCAATATTTGATGAAGTCCCCTAATTTATACTCTCCCCTTTGATCTGAACAAAGGATTTTGATGGATTTTCCTTTCTGTTTTTCCACCATGGTTCTGAATTCCTTAAAGTGCTCGAAAACATCACTTTTTCTTCTAAGGAAGTAAACCCATGTGTATCTCATGCAATCATCAATAAATAACAGAAAGTAAAATGCACCTCCTAAAGACCTAGTTTGCATAGGCCCACAAACATCAGTATGCACAAGATCTAACACATCTCTCTTTTTCCTATCAGGATTGGAGGGGAATTCATCTCTGTGCATCTTTCCTAATGCACATCCATCACAAGAAACATTCTCATTCTTTAACATCGAAAGTCCTTCAACCATATTATTTTTATGTAATAACAATAAATCAGGACGATTGATGTGGCCATACCTTTGATGCCAAAGAATCTCTATTGGAATAGTTGCAAAAGTCAGTGCGTGATCTGTTTTGCTGGTAACATCAAGTTTGTATAGGCCTCATTCTCTAACTCTCGTTGCAACAGTTTGGAAGTGGTCCAACAGATCCTTCACTATGCAATAATTCTTGAAGAATTGAACCTTCAAGCTCTGATCTGTAATGGTGGACACAGAGATCAAATTTTTCTTTATCCCTGGTACATAAACAACATTGCGAATGTGACGAATAGTACCATTCGGCAATGTCACAAGAATGTCTCCATATCGCTTGATCTAATGAGCACGGTCATCTCCAAGATATATGCTAGCACCATTATATGTTTCTTTAAAATTAGCATACCAGTTCTTATTACAAGTCATATGTACTAATGCTCTGGAATCCACAAACCAGGCATCAACATCATCTGTTTCAGCAGATAATGTAGCGTTAGACACAAACAACCTAAAATTCCATGAATTAAAATTCGGGGGTTCATCAATATCATCACTAGCAATAAATAATCTGAGATCATGATTTGAAGATTTTTCTGCATAATGACCTGAATGTATTCTAGGTTTATTCCTAGCCTCATCACTCTTCTTCTTATGACATTCTTTAACAATATCTCAAGGTCGAACACAATAAAAACAACTCTTTGACTCATTCATGTTAAATTGCATACCTTGATTCAGTCTTGGAGATTGTCTTCTCTGCGATTAACTACCTCTCTGCCATGCACTGCCTCCTCTGCTTCTTTCTCCTTATCTCCATCTCACAACTCTTTTATATGACCACAGTGCCAAATCTTTATTCTGAGGCATCATATTCCCATGCCTCTCTTCCTCTTGCAGCAAAATACCTGTCAGTTCTTCAAACGTAGGAGGTTTCTCCCTTGCTGCGAGACCTGTTATGAACATCTAATAATCTTCTAGCATACCATTTAAGGTAATAGTGACCAGATCAGTGTTGGAAACAGTTTCCCCTATATTTACTAGCTTGTCTTTCACCTCTTTAATACAACCCAAAAATGAACTAACAGATTCATTTCCATCCATCTTAGTGCCTAGAAATTTAGTTTTCAGGAACAAAATGTGATTTGTGTTGCTAGTTTCATACAATGCTTTAAACGTTTTCCATGTTGCAGCAGAAGGTGTAGCTTCTCTAATATGTGGAATTATGTTATCTTTAACAGACATGCGCAACAATACCTTTGCCTTGTTTTCACGCTTCTCCCAATCTTGGATTTGTATTGTTGTCGCACCTGCAGACGCATCAGGTTTCACTTCAGTTCCCTTCGCAATGTTCCAGACACCATAGCCTTCCATGAGCGCTCGCATCTTGAATTTCCAGTTAATGAAATTTGAGCCATCTAACTTGTTGGCTTCATTGAGGTAGGTCTCTGCTAGAGGATTCGCCATCTCTGCAAATGTCTGCTTGTCCAACCAGACAATGGATTCTTGTATCACCAACGGTGAATCACCAAGAATATCAAACTTTCGCAAGTTTTACCCTGCGCTGAGCAGTTCGTCGCTCTGCCTTTGGATCCACTGATCCATCTCTATCTCAACTCTCAGTTTTCTTAAAAGAAATATAAGAAAAGCCTAAAGGAAAACCTTAACACTTCATATTTATATAAAAATATATATATAAATTTAAAAAAAAACAATTTTTTTTTTTTTTTTAATACACACTTATATCCACTTTTAAAATTTATGCCTCAAAAGAAAATATCCACTTTATAAAAAAGTTTATAACTCCACCTTTATGATCTTTCAATAAAGTGATCTAAAAAATTTAACTCCTTCACAATTTAACTCTTTCACTTTTTAAATGGTGGCACCAATTTTTAAATGCTCCCCCCCAAAAAAAAAACATGCACAAGGAAAATCGTGAAAGAGGAGGATGCTTACGCTTTCCATGAGCTGAGTGTGAGTGAGTTTCTCCTCCTCACAGCGGTCAACTGAGCAAATAAAAAGAATGGGGCTCGCTTCCCACAAACTCACCGATTCTGCCCATGAAAGAGGGTCGAGCCACTCAACTCCCTCACTCGTCGACGGAGATTTCCGTCAACAAACCTCAATGCGCACTTCTTCTTTCAGAAATTACAGAAGGTGAATGCTTCACGTAAACCCAGCGTTAAAGATCCGATTTGGTAGAAAAATCTTCTCGCATCTCAGACCTTCATTCTCACTCGCCCACGGCTAAAAAGAACTGTCGGATCCTCTGATTCACGGATCTCAGTCCACTTCTCCAATAAAACGAACGACGCTCCTCAAAATCGCGAATGGGAGCGCTAACGCTCCTCTAATATGGCAGGGCGGCGCTGGTAAAAGCTGGCAGCGCTCCCGGAGATTGAGAGGGGGAGCGTCGGCGCCGGAGTGCTCTTAAACAGATGCAAAGGGAGCGCTAGCAATCCAGAGTGTGAGAGTGTTGGCGCTCCTCTAACACTGCATAGGGGTGTTGGTGATTTTTTAAAAACAAATTCGAGATCTTGGAATGATCTCGTTTCAGATAGCTGAGAGCTGGATCT
Organism: Picea sitchensis; assembly: GCA_010110895.2. Taxonomy (NCBI): domain Eukaryota; kingdom Viridiplantae; phylum Streptophyta; class Pinopsida; order Pinales; family Pinaceae; genus Picea; species Picea sitchensis. The sequence goes on from SNQJ01S0041013.1 coordinate 118,606, forward strand.
CCGATGTAGCTATGATACCAACTTAAAATATGAGAAAACAGAGACTAAGTTGAATAAAGACAAATTACATTATTACATAGAAAACTATTCTACTTAATAGGTTACAATCATTACAAGTGACTCTTACTCCATTATTTCCGAATGAGAGAGCAATATCCCAACTGGATTTCCAAGAGTTAAGGAAATAGCCCGAGCGGTGGACTGCAACAGCTTGGAAGAGGAAACAAATTTGCTAAGAACTTACAATGTATCCAGTTACACATTCAAAGTAATGAAGTGTGCACAAAACTTAGAACTTTAAAAAAAATCGTAAACAACTATTTGAAATATTAAAAAATTCGTAAACAACTATTTGAAATATTACAAACTTATGTTCTTTTCTCCAACTCCAAATGCTTTTATCTTATTCAGAAATCAGAATGCTATTTCTTTGTCACTTTTAGCTCAGCAAAAGCAGGTCTACATGCCTTTTCATATGAATCATGTCATGATACTTTTCTTTTGTTCTAAATGCCACGTAATATTTCTTTTTAATAAAGGTAGTTGGTTAAGGTAGGGATGCAAAGCAGTACAGTTAAGTATTGGCATATTTTATAAAAACAAAATTAATTCTTTTATTTATATAAAATAATAAAATTTATAAAGATTTAAATAGTCTACATTACTTATTGAATTTATCAATAAATATATATATATATTTATTATAAAAAGTATGAGTATATTATATTGAAATATCTTTGAAATAAAGAACATTAAATTGTAAATATAAAAATTTTAAATTTTAAATTTTATATATTTAATTTTTTTTTTTTAATTTAAATAAAAAACATCATAATCTATTTTTTTTTCTTATATTTATATTAATGAAATGTGATTTTTTTTATTTTTTAGGGACAATATCATAATGAAAAGTTAATCCATTCTTTTCATAAATGTAAAAAGGTTAGATTAAAACAGTTTTGCTTAATTTTTTTTTCAATTTCTTTAAATAAAAAAATATACTTCAAATAATTATTTATAAATCAAAATCACCAAAAATCATCAATAATAACCTCAGTATATTGAATCAGTAGCCAATGTATTTTGTAGTTATTACATTTATAAAAACATACACACCACCTTTACATCTCACACATCCAACAACCATAAAGATGCCCAAATTATGGAGAGCCAAAAGTACTCCATTACATCCAAATCTCAAAATTTAAACTTTGAGATTATGATTATTCAGTTCTTAATTTATTTCATGTCTTATGATAATGAAAACACTTATTTAATTAATACTAGCACAACAGTTAAATATTAGTTGCTGGTGAAGGCTGAAAGATTAATAAGATGAAACGAATCATTAAAAGAATATATTAAATTTTATTATTGATTAACAAATAAACGGTTGTTCTTCATTTATTTTCATTTATCTAGTGTTAATATTTTAATTTCTGTTTAATCACTTAAATAAATTAAAAATACAGCATAGACAGAAAGTAAAAACTTAGTTGATAGCGAAAAGCAGTGCCTGCTCTTTCTCCTATTCCAATGGGCGTGCACAATCTCTGGCAAAATGTGAAAAATTATATGCATCCTGTAAATAAGCGTTACATTAAGGACACACGACATTACATTCACTGCACCCAGTATTAGCATGCCAACCCAACCAAACTTGGCATCTAGCATCACCACTCCGACATCCACAGGGTTAATTGAAACCGAGAATTACTATGGTAGCATTAATCGAATGTAAATGGGCACACACAATAGTTAAAAATGGTCACTCAGGCTTTGGTAAAAATGTGGAGCTGAAGGCGCCCCATTCACTGATCTAGGGTGCTGGAAGCATAGCTGTTAAAGAAAGTGGAGCGGCATACACAGTTGTTCGAAAAGGTGGAGAAGAATGCACAGTTGTTTGAGAAGGTGGAGCGACATGCACCCACAGTGGAGAGCCATGCACAGTTGTTCGAGAAGGTGGAGCCGTATGCACCCACGGGGCAATCAGTTAGCTATCAAAGTAATTTTTAAATATGATTAGGTAAATGTAAAAATGATGTCTTTATAATAGCTAGGATGTTAATGATTGAAATCACAGCCATTTATTTTGTGTGACTACTAAGAATATTCCAGCGATATTTAATCCTGTCCATAAAAAACTTATTAAGCACTAAACCCCTATTAAATCTGCCCATTGTCAATAGGTGTTAATTATCTACACAAAAAACTATTCACCTCTTTAACATTATACAACCCAAACTTCGTGGTTTAAAAAGTCAAAGCTCAGTTCAAAAAGCGAACACGTCTTTAACTTTATACAACCCAGGCTTCATGGTTTAAATAGTCAAAGCTCAGTTCAAAAAACGAACACTTCGAGATTTCCTAATTCTATGTAGGGATTAAACTCCGTATATATTAAACTCCATATTTGTTGGGAAAATTGGGTGGGCATGTATAAGAAGGTGTCCTTAACATATTAAAAGTTTATACTGTAAAAAGTGAAAATGTGTTAATCAAAAATGTTAATTGCACATTGTCGTGGAGATATTATCCGTACTTAAACTTACTATCAAATTTGTTGGGAAGGTAGATCACTGTAATGTATTTAACATATTTTAATTTCAGAACTTAAATTTAAGAGATGAAATTGGATTGATCAAAATGTTAAACTCTTCTTACAACCTAAAAGCTTACGGAAATGTAAAATCTTAGGGAAATGTACAGTAAAATTTGAAGTTCAATTGGGAATCGATGAATCGACTAACGCAATGGCTGATATCCTTGCACGCCAACGAAGAGCCCAAGTGCCCAACCCCTGTCGATGAGCGAATAGTTTCCTCCACCGAATGACCAGGTTCCGTCAAATCATCTCCGATGGATTTAGTTTCTGACACTATCTCTTTTTGTCCACTTATTTCAGTATATAGTAGGATATATGATAGAATAGGTCTTTTGAGGGACAGTGATAGGCTGTATTATTTTTTGAATATTGAGGATAATATTGAGTCTAGATATTAGTTATGGTGGGTTGGTTTCTTGGTAAGACAATCTAGATATTAATAGAAACATTGTTTTCATATAAATATGTTTTCTCTATTATTTCCCCACTCCTATTCTTACCTTCATCTTTATCTATATAATGTTTTCTTTATTATTCCCTCTACTCTATCTTTACTTATTATTCCTCTCACCCTATATATATATATAAATATGTTTTCTCTATTATTGGCCCACCTCCACTCTCAAATATATGAGGGTGGGGATGAAATAGAAGTAATATTAGAGAAAAAGTTTGCATATAAATCCTAACAACATATAATACAATCTTCTTACTCAAAATAAAAATAATGATTCTAGATTTTCATATTTTTTCAATGATATGCCACTTACCTCTCCTTCACAAGTTGGGTGCTATACTGCAAGTTAAAAAAATACGTTACACTCTAAATAAATGCACCTCAAGTGATTGAGGTTCCATGGAATTTTGTGTTTTTTAGTCGTTAATGTTGAGTATGTGAAGTAACTTTTAGATGAATCCTTTGTAAACTAGATATAAAACTATTTTCAAAGATATAAAACTATTTATGGAGTGATGAAGGACATGCAAGTTTTTTTGGGGGGATTCTATATTAACATCAACTAAATTCCTTAAGTGATGCCTCAAGAAATACACAAAAAATAAATTTAAGGATGACAAAGTTTATGAACTTACATTTGTTCCAGTCCATTTCCACTCAGTTCTCCATGGAAATGATACTATTTAACAAGTTAGTTTGAACAAAGGTTTTTCATGTGGTTCACCTTTTCAAGCTCGATAATGACACCTAGGTGCTACCCCATCCACTATGTAATCATTACATGAAAAAATTGGTGATGTCTTTCAACTTTTAGAAGGATTTCCCTTTCTATATCTTATCCAAAGTTAAATTGATTTAGTCTTAGGTGATACTCTTTTCAACATCATGGCCTATTACCTATTCCCTCTTTAGGTTGATGAGATTGGATGTCAAGTTACCTCTTTTCATGAGTCTAGATATATTTAACCTATCTCTTCTCCTTTGGAGCCTTTAGAAGGACTTCTTCCTCTACATCTTATCGAAAGTTACATTGTATTAGTTCTAGGTGTTACTCTTTCGAACATAGTGGCCTACTACCTATCTTCTCTTAAGGTTAATGAGATTGAATGTCAAATTACCTTTCTTCATGAATCTAGACATATTAAAGCTATCTCTTCTCCTTGTGTCCCCCACCCCTGACATCAGGGATGATTTTAAGGATGGAAATTTATTTTAAAATGTAGAAACCTTGGTGAATCTTATTAGTCCTTCATATGCCAACTATAAAAAGTTTGGCTATATTTTTGTAAAAATATTCAAATTTCTAAGGATTTTATATAGTTTGTATAATATTTGGGCGATTTTTAAGGTAAAATAATTTTATCCTATAGAATTTGGGCTAATCATTTTTAGAATAGCGAATCTTATTTTGGGAAAAACCATGGAAAATTAGCCCATGAGCGAAATTTAGCCCCTAAAATCATCCCTACCTGACATTCATTATCTCTAGGAAGGAAGCAAACAAGTGGAGTCTTGTCATGGACTATTGTGATCTCAATAAGATCATTGTGAAAATCCACTATCCCCTACCATGGATTCATAATTTGTTGAACCACCTCAAGGGTTCGAAGTATTTTACCAAACTAGACTTGAAAACGCACTATCATTAAGATTTCAAGACCATCACTGACACTTGAACAACCACTTTCAAGACCAAGATTGGTTTAGATGAATGGTTGGTGATTCCTATTTTCTCACAAAGAGCCTTTCTACATTCCATCACCTTCTTAATGATACCTCAATCCACACTTATGTTGTTTTATTGTTATCTACTTTGATTATATTGATATTTTCAATAACACACAAAACGAGCACCTCCATCATCTGTGGTTGGTGCTATAAGTGCTTGGCTCCCACAACATGTGAGTGAAGCATAAGAAATCTTACTTTGGGAAAACCTCCATTCAATTTTTGGATTTTTTACTAATGAGTTGGTCATCTATGTAAATCTTACAAAGTTTCAAACTCTTGTAGCTTTTCTTTTCCTACTATAGTACTTGCATAGAGCTTGTCTCTTTCCTATTATAGTACTTTCCTTAAAAAATTCTTTGGGGACTTGAAATTTTATATCCATTGTATCTCTCACAGAGCCATCAATCATCTAATCAACCCATTCTGAAATGGATCAAGAAAGAAAATTTTCAAAAATTAAAAGGAACATTGTATTCCAAGTGCATTCTACATAGAATATTTCCAAAAACCGTTTGAAATTGACATAAATGTTTATCAATATGCCACGAATGTTATGCTCCAAATGAATCAAGAGAAACAAAGAAAATTTTCATAAATTAAAAGGGGCATTGTATTCCAAATGCATTCTACATAGAAGATTTTTAAGAACCCTTTGAAATTGACATAGATGCTTGTCATTATGCCACGAGTGTTATGCTAAAGTAGGGAAGTCACCTTGTGACTTATCATTCCTATTCCTGAAGTCACCTTGTGACTTATCATTCCTAGATATTAACGAAGGTAATCTTATAGTACAACATTTATGGGAAATAATTTTTTTCTTTCACGTAGGCACCACCATTAACTTCTTGGGAAGGGATCCATTTTGCACACAATTAATTTTTATAAATATTGTATATATATATATATATATATATATATATATATATAAATGTTAATTGATATATAAATTTGATATGAGATTATGTGGGTTGTTTATTGATTTAAATTTGATATAAGTTTAGGGCTCGTTTCAACTCATAAGGAAATATGTGTTACATATATATATTTTGAATATTTGTTTAAAGAAAACTAAAATAATATTATAATCAATTTTCATTATCACAGTTAAAGTATGAATTTTATTTACTAGACCATATAAATTCAATATCTTTGTGGTGATTTTAACAGCTTAAAAAACTATGTAATTGTATTTTTCCTCTTAAACTTTACAATGCAAATCGATAAAGCGGTACTAGTTGTTCATGTAAACTTTGAATGATGGTGTCCAGTTCATCGCTATTGTTATTTATCTAAATGAATCACAAATTCTTATTTGCGGAAACAGATGACATGTAAACTCATCTCGTTCAAGAACATAAGTTTGTGTTAGCACATTGTTTTAGAAAGGAAGTTTGAATGTTTTCTGAATAAGCTTATATCAACCACTTTTATAAAAGTGGGTTTAGAGTCCAAATGTTCGTTGTGATTAATATATTACGACATTGAATGTAGTGTCCATATAGACAGATTCTTAGGGACGAACTGAGTTCCAAGTCCAAATTCAGTAGAAGACAAAGATATAGTAGGCTACTTTTTATTGCTCCATGAAACAACCCCGGATCCAATGCCAAATGCAGATCCAGTGGTTGATCTTCGATCATCCGGATTGCCAGCTCAATCAGAATCTGAATAACCTGTCAAGTCAACATCAAATGCATCAGTATATTTAATACCATAATCAAGTGTTCCTTTTAGATACCTGAGTACCACCTTTGCTGCATTCCAATGGCTTTCTAGAGGTTTTTCCATAAACTGACTAAACACATTCACATAGTATGCAATATCAGGTCTGGTTGTGGTGAAATAATTCAAACTACCTACCATTTGTCTATACATAGTGCCATTCACCTCCTTTGAACCATCATCACAAGAAAGTTTCACATTCTGTTGCATGGGAACAGTAGAAGACTTACATTGATCCATTTTAAATCTCTTAAGTACTTCTCTGATATACTTACTCTGACAAACAAAAGTTTGGCCTGCATTTCTCCAAAAATTCAATACCTAGGTAGTAATGTAACTCAACGAGATCTTTCATTTCAAATACCTGCGACAATTTCTCCTTGATTTCATCAATTAATTTCTCTGCATTTCCTGTAATTATCAAATCATCAACATATAAGGAAATCAATACTATATACCCCTGCTCATCAAATTTGATATACAGATTTGGATAACTTTTTCTCCTCATAAAACCCTGTTGAAGAAAGAAAGAGTCTATCTTCTCATACCATGACCTAGGTGCCTGTTTTAGTCCATACAATAATTTCTTTAACTTACACACTAAGTGTTCTTTCCCTTGTTCCACGAACCCTTCAGGTTGAGTAAGGTAAACCTCTTCCTTTAAATCACCATTCAAAAATGTAGATTTAACATCTAATTGGTGTAGGTTCCAATGATACTTTGTAGCTAAAGAAATTAACAATCTGATAGTATTCAATTTAGCTACGGGTGCAAATGTTTCAGCATAATCAATACCTCCTGTTTGTGAATACCCCTTTGCCACCAGTCTAGCCTTATATTTATCTATACTACCATATGATTTAAAATTGGGTTTGTATATCCATTTGCATCTAATGGGCTTCTTATGTTTAGGCAATTCAGTCGATTCCCAAGTATTATTTTTCATTATAGATTCATATTCTTCCTCCATTTCATTTCGCCATTCATCATGTTCATTGGCTTCATCAAAACTCATGGGTTCTATGAAATTTGAAATGCTACTCATTAGGGCATAGTCTTTATACCTCTCAAGGAGCCGAACCTATCGTGAAGATCTTCTCAACTGATTATCTTCCTTCCCACTTTGTGAACATCTATCTTCGCCTCTAGGTGAACTGTGACTTTTGTTGTCGTTGTGGCTGTGGCTGTTGCTGCTGTGGTGGCTGTTGTTTTTGTTTCTCTTCTTTAACTCCTTCATCAAGAAGTCTATGTCATTCCTCATGACTATTGTCGTCATGATTTCCTGATTCTTGCTCATGGAAAAATACATATCTACTTGCAAATACTTTGTGAGTAGATGGATCAAACAGTTTGTATGCTTTGAATTCAGAACAATATCCAATGAAAATACATTTAATGGCTTTATCATCCAATTTCTTCCTATTCTCCTTTGGAATATGAGTAAAAGAATTACACCCAAATACTTTCAAATTATGAATTGCAGGTTTGGAACCATACAAGGCTTCGAAAGGAGTAACATTATCCAAACACCTTGTTGGAATTCTAATCTTTAAAAAAACTGCAATGTTTATGGCTTCAACCCAAAATGAATTCAAGAGATTCTTACCTTTCATCATACTACGTGCACAGTCTACCAGAGTTCTATTTTTCCTTTCAACGACTCTGTTTTGTTGTGGAGTGTGAGGTACTATAAACTGATGTATTATTCCATGATATTTGCAATATTTGTTGAAGTCCTCTGATTTATACTCTCCCCCTTGATCTAAATGAAGGATTTTGATGGATTTTCCTATCTGCTTTTCCACCATGGTTCTGAATTCCTTAAAGTACTCGAAAACATCACTTTTTCTTCTAAGGAATTAAACCCATGTGTATCTCATGAAATCATCAATAAATAACAGAAAGTAAAATGAACCTCCTAAATACCTAGTCTGCATAGGCCCACAAACATCAGTATGCACAAGATCTAACACATCTCTCTTTTTCTTATCAGGATTAGAGGGGAATTCATCTTTGTGCATCTTTCCTAATGCACATCCATCATATGCAACATTCTCATTCTTTAACATGGGAAGTCCTTCAACCATATTATTTTTTCTGTAATAACAATAAATCAGGATGATTGATGTGGCCATGCCTTTGATGCCAAAGAATATTTGTTGGCATAGTTGCAGAAGTCAGTGCATGATGTGCTTTGCTGGTAACATCAAGTTTGTATAGGCCTCCTGCTCTGACTCCTGTTGCGCCAGTTTTGAAATGGTCTAGTGTATACTTCACTATGCAATCATTCTTGAAGAATTCAACCTTCAAGTCCTGATCTGTAATGGTGGAAACAGAGATCAAATTTTTCTTTATTCCTAGCACATAAACATCATTGCGAATGTGATGAACTGTACCATTCGACAATGTCACAAGAATTCCATATCCCTTGATCTGATGAGCGCGGTCATGAACAAGATATATGCTGGCTCCATTATGTGTTTCTTTAAAATTAGTATACCACATCTTATTGCATGTCATATGTATTGATGCTTCAAAATCCACAAACCAGGCATCAGAATCATCTGTTTCAGCAGATAAAGCAACGTTAGACACAAACAACCTAAGATCTCTTGAATCAAAATTTGGGGGTTCATCAATATCATCACTAGCAATAAATAATCTGAGATCATGATTTGACGATTTTTCTGCATAATGACCTGAATGTGTTCTCGGTTTGTTCCTAACCTCATCACTTTTCTTCTTATGATGGTCTTTGACAATATGTCCAGGTCGACCACAATAAAAACAACTCTTTGACTCAGTCCTGTTAGATTGCATACCTTGATTCGGTCTTGGAGATTGTCTTCTCTGTGATGAATTGCCTCTCTACCATGAAGCCTCCTCTGCCTCTTTCTCCTGATCTCCCTCTCGCCGATCTCTTATTTGACCACAGTTGCGAGACATGTTATGAACATTTGATAATCTTCTAGCATATCATTTAACGTAATAGTGATCAGATCAGTGCTGGAAACAGTTCCCCTAGATTTCCTAGCTTGTCTTTCACCTCTTTAATGTGACCCAAAAATGAACTAACAGATTCATTTCCATCCATCTTAATTCCTAGCAATTTAGTTTTTAGGAACAAAATCCGATTTGTGTTGCTAATTTCATACAATGATTTAAGCGTTGTCCACATTGCAGCATAAGTTTTAGCTTCTCTAATATGTGGAATTATACTATCTTTAACAGACATGCGCAACAATACATTGGCGTTGTTTTCGCGCTTATCTCAGTCTTGGATTGCGCTGCTATCGCACCGACAACCACATCAGGTTTCGCTTCATCTCCCTTTGCAATGGTCCAGACACTATAGCCTTCGATCAGGGTCTGCATCTTGAATTTCCAGTTAATGAAATTCGAGCCATCTAATTTGTTGGCTTCATTGAGGTAGGTATCCGCCAAAGGATTCACCATCTCTGTTAATGGATCCTTATATCACCAAACACACTTCAATCATGAATGCGGTGAATCACCAAGAATATCAAATTTTCGTCAAGTTTTATCCTGTGCTGAGCAGTCCGTTGCTCAGCCTTCGAATCCACTGATCCAACTCTACCTCTTTTCTCATATTTCTTAAAAGAAATATAAGAAAAACTTAAAAAAAAATATATAAAAAAACTTTTAAAAAAAGAAATCTTAACATCAATCATGCATGAATCCACCTTTAAATCATGCATGCACCTTTAAATCATAACCCCACCTCACATAAAGCTTAATATCCAAAATATCCACTTAAAAAAAAAAAAACTTATAACTCCATCTTCATCTCCCTCTTCACCTCTTTATAGCACCCTCACTCTTTACTATAACATATATCCACTTTAACAAAGTTTATACCTTACAAAACATCCACTTTTAAATAATTGGACATCTATTAAAAAATTTATGCTTCACAAAAAATAGCATCATGCCGAATCGAATTTAAGATTAAACCATGCTCATGTATAAAACAAAAATGCTCTCTTTCATACACTACCCTTCACGATACCTTCCCTCATAAATCAACCTCACGTTACACGGATCCCAGTCCGCAATGTGAACGAGCTCAACAATGGTGGAGGCTTCAACGGATCCCAGTCCGCAATGGTGAAGGCTTCGATAGCAAGAACCTATGCGACCTCTTCACGATTTGCTCATGCATGCAAACTCACACTTCAAACTCCACTCATGCAAACTATATAAGAATATAACATTCATGATTTTGCCTTCAAACTCCACCCATGCAAACTATATAAAAATATAACCTTCACGATTTGCCTTCCACGAGCTCGAGCGACCTGCCCAAACATAGGCATTGCCGCACCTCGCGCAACTATTAGAATGCGGGGATTCCACACCTCACGAGGTATTTGGGTGAGAGAATCTTTAAAGATTTAATACATAGTTGCGCAACTATTAGAATGCGAGGATTCCACATCTCACGAGGTATTTGGGTGTGAGAATCTTTAAAGATTTTTGCACTGTAATACATAGTTGCATTATGTAAACTTTTAGTAGTATGCCGTCGCACCCTTTAAAAGGAGGGATCTGCCGACTTCTAGAAATTTCCACACCTTATTTTTGTGGCTTTGATATTAACTTAAAAATACGAGGAACAAATACATAGTGAGACAACGCTCAGAATTTATATTCTTGAATGAAGACTGATTACATCATTATATAGGAAACTACTCTACTTAGTAGGTTACATCAAACCACAGATAACAAAATTAGTATTATTTACATAGACTTATGTATAAATTAATTTTTTATTTTTGTTCATTTAAAAAAACCATCTTGTTATTGTTTTTCATATATTGTTATTCATATATTCATAAAAAATAATTGTATATTTGAAAAAATATTTTTTCCATAGATATGTATTTTGTATATTCTATATCAATCATTTTATAAAAGTGGTTGTTACTAGTCATAATGAAATGTAACTAGCTTTGCAATCTCAACAATCTAATGGTTTCAAAGAGAAATAAAACTTAATGAATGGAAAAACAACCACGGATTCGATTCAAATTAAAGAAATGATTTATGCAATTTCATTGCAAATTTAACTGGACCTGTTTACACATCTTGCTCATCGGATGAATCATGGGTTTCATCTTTTCAAATTGAGAACGCAATTTCCCACGAATATCTTTTCCCTCCCGCCACCTTAAAGTCTGTTGACGTCCTCACTGTTCCCAAAAACACTGGCCGTATAATTGGCAAGTTCCGCGTGAAACTGTGGTAGATAACAGTATTTTACTTTGAAAGCGCGGGTTATAAGCTGCTCATCTCTATTACAGGGATTCGGAAAACTACCCTTATGGCGGTTTTCAACGGCATGGCTTTTTGCGCTTAATCGTCTCTGGTTTCTTGGCCGCACATGAGGATACGCTACCATCGACGAAGAACCCTAGATCGGTTCTTTTCGATTTCTTCCCATCATGCATCCTTTCCGGCATTTTCTCCTCAAATATAATGCATCCATCGCTGCAGTCAGTGCGATAAAGATCCTTGGCGATCAATTTTACTTGTTCTTCGGTATAATGACCTTCACTGTCATTATTGCGCTATGTGTTTATGTGTCACTGTTCTCGAAAATTAACGTATGTTAATCTTTGTTAAATAATCGAAACAAAGAAATGATATTAAGTAAATGTGAAAAGGTAAACAGGGAAACGGATGCATAAATAAGTACAATAAAGTTATTAACATTAAATCTCATTCATTGATTTGAATATAAGATGAAAAATATGCCCGCATCATTGATTATTAGTCATCAAATTAAAATTTATAATTAAAAAACTGACAAAACCATCACTTCCAATAAAAATAAATAGAAATAAATACATTAAATATTGTAAAGACAGAGGTGAATAAAAATATAATATTTTTATAGATCAAAATAGAAAGTATCATTCATAAAATTTGTAAGCACTAAAGTAATTTTGAAATTGATTTTCCAAGTATCTTTGTTATTATAGTGGATATTTTCATATAAAGACATTTGAATTGGGTTTAGTTAGTGGTTTTGAGATGGGGTTAATTTTTTTAGTGTAAGTCCTATTTTTCATTAATAAGGTGTTGAAATTATTAAATTGTTAAAATGGTTTCATGCTTGTTGTTGATAGCATTATACATTGAAGAATCTAAAGTTTATCATGAATACCATTTTTAAAATCAGAAAAAGTATTTAGATTTTTCAAAAATTATTATTTG
>SNQJ01S0041014.1:20765-54016 GCA_010110895.2 Picea sitchensis
AGGAGAAGATCATGGATAGAATATCTTATCTAAGATATTTGTGGAGGATTTGAAGGGATAGGTTGAGAGAAAAGTGGATCTGTAATTATGAGTTTGTTATATTTATTCATGTATAAATAAGCGGGTTCTCTCCTCATTTGGGAAGAGGCCTCTCTCTAGAATAGAAGAACAGAGTGATTGAGCTTTGATTCATAGTCTTGTAGTTTTGAGATAGTGATTTTCATTATTTGTCATGTATTAGATCGTTTTAATGCAAGATTTTACTTTCTCATAGTAGTTTGTCGTTTACCTTTTTGTCGTGTGTTGTTGTAGATGTTTTTAAAATGCTTTCATTAGATTTAATTTACACACTTTCATGTTTTCATAGATTAATTCTAGATTTCATGCTTTCGTAGTTAGATTAAGTTTTTGCTTTCATAGTTAGATTATGTCTCATTTGATTTCGTAGATTCAGTTTTAGTCTCAAGTTTATGTAGCATTAGGAAAGTTTCCTTTCATAGATTAGTTGCATATTTTGTGCTTTCTTAGATTTAGATTCAACGATGGTAGTTTAACATGTTTTTTTTCAATCATTAGCATAGATTAGAAATCCTCTTACCCTGCATATACTTTGCGTACATCTCATAAGATTACGACTCCGGATTGATAATTTATGTTGCAATTACTATCATATAATTCGCTTGACACTACCTACGATGAGTCTGTCCTCGTCCATCTCACTGCCCCGCCTTTCCATACTTAGTCGATTCTTCACCTCTTGTTGTCCCAGATTCACGGGTTCACGAAATCCCGGGTTCAGAAAAGTTTGAAAGAATTTATTGCTCATGTCCATCCCTGCCACCTTTGCACACTTCCCAATGCAAATTACTTACGCTTTTAATTGGTGCAATTCACCACACAGGTTCGAAAACATTGGCATTAATAACCGAAAAGCTCGAGGACATCTCCGATTAAAATGCATTGAAGCAAGATCAACGGGAGATTATATTATTGTCCCCCAGTGTTCATTTTAAATACTATCGGGACATAATTACTGTCACATGCTACAATACAAACAATTCTTCATCAAAGCATTATCTTTTCTCACAGGCACCCTAGATGCACTCTAGTCGCCTGGTATCGAATTGGCAGAGGTCAATTTTTGGGACCTGAACTTTTTTTTTGTGGATCTTGAACTCGGAAAAATTGTTGCTTACTTTAGTTTTTTTAAGGCATTCTGCCCCGCCTTTCCATACTCAGTCGATTCTTCACCTCTTATTGTCACAGATTCGCTAGTTCCCAACCTTTCAGGTTCACAAAACTTTCAAAGCATTTTTCACGCCCTTCCCAATGCACATTAATCATGCCTTTATTGGTGACAACTCACCACACATTCGAAAAGATTGGCATTAATAGGTGAAAAGGTCGAGGACATCTCCAATTAAAATGCATTAAACCAAGATTTACGGAAGATTATATTATCATCCTCCAGCGTTCATTTTAAATACTTATTCCCATTTCCCTCTATCATCGAAAACTTGGGCTTTAAGGTGCCTTCCTTGTAATGTTCATGGTCATCCACATGTGAGACAACTTAGAGATGCAATTCAGTCCCAATTGAAAGATGAGGGAATGGTTTTATGTGACGTTAGGTTTGAGCAAAAAAAATTGTGTTAGCCAACAGAAACTCAGAGAAAAAAATTTCAAGTATCTTATGATTGGTATTCTCCCTATATTCGATCCTTTGGTTGGTTGAAAGGCCTGCCTGAAGATTTGAATGTTGAATTTCTTTGTTTTGTTACTGGAAATTGGAAGGGACTTTCAAGTCACCTGCAAAATTCTCCTTTGTTGAAGTATATAGCTTCTTCCAACAACACAGATTTGGCAAGTGTATCAAATCCTACAGACCACACCAGAATTTATCTTTCGTCAGAGGAGTCGCACATATCGTGGCTTACAAAATTGTCTGGAATATTCAGAAGTGATGCCAAATATTACTCCATGCGCGAATATACTCAGAAGGAAATTATAAATTTGGATCCTCATGAATGTGAGAAATTGTATGGGCAGTTGAATCAACATCCTAAAATCACAGAAGTTTCTATGTCAAACTTTGTTGAGCAAATTATGGGTGTTGTAACAGACTTCACAAAAAGTCAGCTTCTTTGTCAAAGTTTGTTCAACGACCTCTGGATGTAGTAACATACTCCACATACAATCAAATTTCTATCACTACTGCACATTTTTTTCACTATTCCTATGCATATAAGAATAGTATTTTTGTGGCCCAAATGTAAACCATGTTCCAATTTGAAAGGTGTTTTCGACTCGCAAAGTTTGCTGAAACACATAGGCGATAGAGAAAATATGAGTTAACATTTCCATATGCAAGCATATTCTCAAATATGACAACCTGTAATATATGCCCAATATTAAAGAGGGGCATGACATCACCACATTTATGGATGACAGTGGACTAGCACAATATTGCATTCTTACTATGATTAGAAGAATAGTCCTTGTAACCCATGGCGTGGATTCTAACATCTGTTGAAATAGTTATTGTTCTAGGAGATATGTCTAGGTTAGAAGAATGGTTCTTGTGTCCCTCTGTGGAGTGAGTGACTTATTCAACATCATGCCTGATTACTCAAATGGAGTATGGCTTTGAGAGATGATGCAGTTGATGCTATCAGATGATACTGATAGTGATGATGGTGATCGTGATCTAATCATGAGATAGCATGTGTGGCTATGATGATGCTACATGTTGAATGAAATGTTTGTGCTCAAGACCATTGCTTTCAATACCTCCCTGGCTAGAAGGGAGTGTTGATATTATGGTAGTTGCGGGAGGTATTAACCTCCACGTGTAACCCTGACAAGAATGGAAAATTCTAGGAAGCAAGAAGAAAACCTAAAGCATTGGACATAACCCTAGAAGACAAGTCGGCTAAAGGAAATATTTAATATTGAGTTTTTAGCCTCCAGAATGAGAAGTTGGCCCAAAAATCTAAGGAGGAGCAGTGTAAATACAAGACGCTAGAGCTCATTTGAAAGACACAACTCATAACTGTAGAAATCTAGTGCACACTACAGAAATTTAGTAAGTGCACAATTCTGGAGAGTAGTTGCAGTTGCAACTACTGCAACTAGTATTTTCGAGTTTAGGTTTGGACTTTCTCTTGGTTATGGTTTGGACTTTCTGCTTGGTATGCTAGCCCTGGAGAGTGGTATGCTACCTTGACTGGATTTTGGACCTAGGGTTTGCTTCTAGAATTATTCTCTTTGTCAAGGTTAAGGTGCTCGGGGGTGGCTTCGGCCTATGGTTGTGTGACAATATTGCTATATTTTCTATGGTTAAATACACACACCTATTATTTCTAACATATTGGACCCCATAAGCTTTGGATGTCATCCCCTGGGGGGGCTGCGCACCTACTGGGCTCTATGAGTGTGCCCTAGTGATTCCACTGACGAAATCTGCTGCTATATATCTCTAAATGTGCGCCCTGACCAATGTTGTACTAGGTCGGAAGGGTTTCCTCGGATCAGATCCGGAACTCCCTCTGGAACCCCAAATGTCTCTCCTCAAGAGCTGCATGATTTTTGGTTGTCTACTGCGCCCTGAGAGATTTCGTCGTCAAAATAAGATGACTGGTGGCTCAAAAGATGCGCCATGGCTAGTCCTCAACTCGGTCGGGAAGAATCTGCAAGATAATCCCTGGTCTCGTGCAGCTACACAAAACCCTCTCTAACCCTTACGCCCTCATTGGCTGAGTTGCGCAATCACTACAAATTGGATACTCCTGAATAGCACGGTGAAATACCTAGATGGTATATCTGATGGGCTAGGGTGTGTCTCTTAACACCGAAACCAATCAAGGTGGTGGTTTCCTCCAAAAATCCACAAAACAACAGAAGGTCGATTATCCTCCTCCTCTGGAAACTTTCTCAACATCAAATCATAACATAATAAGGAATTAGGTCGAATTCCTCCCTTTATACTCTTCCCGGTCTAATTCTCCATGTACATCACTTAAGCTAGGCACTTTTCCTCCTAAGGTGAGTGATTAATTAATTAAGTTTCCCCCTCAACCCCTTTTTCTTCTATTTCTCCGTTGACTTTAGCTTAAGTGATTTTTCCTATGCTTTTTGGCTTAATTGATCGTTTAGCCACTAATTCACCCCTTATTTCTCCTTGTATTCTTTTTTTGTACCTGACTATAGTCTACGGGAACAAATAGACTACTAAGTCACTCCCTACTGGCCTACTCTTGGGAACGAGACATCACATTGGCTGCCCACAACTGTATCTTTTGTCTTGTCCAACACCCCTTCTCCCAATTTCTCAATAGCTTGAACACATCTAATGAGTTTTGGCAATTTCAAACAACCCAATATTAGTTCTAGTATGATCGACAACAATATATCATTATAATATATTGATATGCCTAAATCTGCATTGACCTGCAAAACATCATTCTTAGCATAGGGACCTTCTCGTGTATAACTGTGCTTCATAATCAATGGGCTTAGAGAAATGGGCGAGAGGGTTATAAGTTGCAGAAACCAAGCAACCAAAGCATGGAATACCGATAATTCCATTTGTAACATATAATTGACATGTGTTACCGATTATGCCATTTGTAATATCGCACTGAGTCGCTCACTTGTTTATTATTATTTGCATGCCATGTTTACATGTGTTGTGGAGCAACGATTGCTTAAGGTTTTCCCTACGTTGCAAACTTTACAGTTTACGAATCCAATGAATAGAGTTTACTTTTCTATAATTTGACTATAAGATATATAGTTTAATGAAATTTTCACATTTATGAGAATTATATTTTTTAATTTTATCTTGAAAGTGAGATTATTTTTCTTATTTAATTATAATATTTTGAGATCGAATATTCTTTTCAAATATTTTCATGAATTAGAATTCATGTCTTAAAGTCAAAGATTCAGATAACTGGTCTAATGATGCAATAAATGTTAGCATCGAATGTGTGACATAATAATTATTATTGAAAGCATAAACATTTATGGTATTTGTTGTCGGTTATAAAATTTAAATTTAATTTGATGAGCACGCAATGAAAGAATCAACCTGCCTAATATACAATCCACCACCTTCGCCTAATTTTTCTCCACCTCCAAATTTAGACCCAACATTCACAAGAACAAGTGGGGATGGTTGCCTCTCGAGCTAGCCAATCGCACAACATAGAGAATCTCGACGAACTGTTGCACTCGACGCGTTGGTTCAATTATTGATCACAATGATAACACCTACTTCAAAAATGTTCACTGAGGGACATGTCGGTGGAGTGTGATGACATTTCTGGTGCATCATTATCAAATGTGTTATTTCACATGGTTGCATGTCTGGTTGTGGTGTACTATTGTCGTATATATCAAATTGTATTGAGCCCCTATTAACTTTATTGAATTTACCATCGTTGTGAATGATAATGAACAATATAATTATGTTCTCATCTTTTATATTAATATCTAAATATAAAGCATTGTTTTTGCAACTTGTCACAAATTATACAAGTTAATCTTATTACGACCTTAAATCATCGTTTTTTTTTGTTTGTTAATTTGTGCAGGACTTGCGATTAACCTGTGGCTTGAGAAACCGCGACTCAGGGGCATCTAAGCCATCAAAATCACCCGGGGATCGCACCCGGCCTGAGCCACACCAACCCTTAACATGGTTGGATTTTTTGTCCCCGCAGGTTTCGAACCGGTGACTTTAACATCACGGAGTGGCTTAACAACACACTCCATCACCGACTGTCCTACACCTCGGGGACGACCTTAAATCATCGTTGTTTGTCATACTCTCTGCCTTATAGAGAGTAAGTTTCCCTGCAACACTTGTCTTTTTATTAGTCTTTCACGAGAGTTTGAGACATTTCAAAATTGTTGTATAGTGATTTTATTACACCTTGTTTTGATGGCTAGATAAAAATCTTGCTATGTCATTTTCTTATGTTTAAGTGGTAGATAAAATATAGCAACAACATTTTTCTTCTCTTTTAAGTTTAATGTTAGTTTCTTATTTATATCATTTTAATATGATTCATGTTTTGTTTTGATAAACTTCAACAAAATGAATTTTATAACTTTGTAATTAAGATGATTGGATCTTTCCAACTGAATGGAGATATATTTTTTTGTCATGGTCAATTATTTTCTCATGTTACAAAGCCCGGGGAAACCCCCGAGTACTGCCCCTCATTTCGAGGCCGGTATCCAAGGTAAACGCTAGAATCTTCGAGGCTCAAAGGCTAGTCAACAACAAGGCTCGAAGCCAATACAACAATATACTCGTTATGAGCTCAACATGTCATTACAGGAATTGAACTCAGGTGGAGAGGATAACAATCATTTCTCCCAACAGCCTGAGCTAAACTCAATTGACTCAGTCATTTTTATATGGTTAGTTGCAATATTTTTATTTTGTTTTTTCAAGCAATATAATGTTGTTAAAAATATTTTTTTATTATTTTTTTCATTTTCTATTTTTTTCTATTTTTTTTACAAAATTCTAAGAACTCAAAATTTTATTTGTTTATAAAAACAATGATGAAATTAAGTCTTAATATTTTATAATTTTAATCGGTTTTCATTATTTTGATTTTTGAAAGTCACGTGAAAACATTAAAAATAATATTTATTTTAAATTTCTTAAATTATTTATACTACCAAAAACATTAAATTTACATATTCTAAAGTTTTGAAAGTTAAACGCTCACAGATATGAAAATCGTTTTTTTTAATATATCATCATCCATGATTCATTTTTAAAAAACCATTAATAAAAATATTATCATTTGGAATTGGAATATGTTTTCCAAACACTCATAACCATAAAATCAATGATTTTTCCACTTTAAAAAGAGAATCTTTATGGAATCTAAAACGACAACTTTGTATGCTCATAATCTTACTCACATTAGTGGTTTTTTAATGAATTAAAGATGAAGGAAAACCAAGGAAAGTCCAAGGGAGCTATAGACTTCTCTACCTCCATCAAATCATTTTTATGTCTAGGTGAAGAGATGTTTAAGAAAGGCCTTTTAAGTAGTAAAGGGAAAAAAATGCATCAAACGTATGGTTTTCTAGAACATAAAATGTGAGGAGAAAATTTGATTTCCTTTTTAATATGTCACTGTGGTTGCAATAGAGGTGGGTTATGTGTCGAACATTGGCGTTCAGGAACAAGACCAGGACACCACTACATTCATGTTTCTTTGGTCGTAGTAGTCACATACAAAGATGTTCTGCAAGAGGATTTTGAGCATTCCCATGTTCTCCAAGAGGATTTTGAGCATTCCTTTATTGAAAATTTTTTAATTGCAAACCTGAAGAAGAAAACGTTGTTTTTTTCTTCCAGTTTGCAATTAAGAATTTTCAATACTGGGAAGAAAAAAACAACGAATAGGGATGCAACCATGGCAGTGAAACTTACCCGTGAATGGGGAACGACAGAAGCAAAGTTCCCCTTGCGGATGCAGAATGTCAACCGTGCAAACTGCAACTTTCTTAAATGTTTACACAGTGGGAGGCCTTTGGATCGTCCTCACGACCTTAAATGTTTACCTGACAGGCCTCACATCGTGAAATGTTTGCCTGACATGCGTGTTACAATACATTTTCCTCCGATTTTTTGATACAATCTTGTCTGCAATGAATTTGGGCAATATTGTTCTTCACTGACATTCCTGGTTGACTAGTTGATGCTTGCTCGTTGATTCGCTGGATGTTGCTTATTGTTGTTTGATTCAACTTTGCAGAGTTGAGGTCTCGTAGTTGCAGTTTGACCTCTTGGTACTTGTTCATTGGTTTGTTGTTTAATGTTTGCTATTGTTTGCTTCAACTTTGCAAGGTTGGGGTCCTGCATCTGCAGTTGGACCTGTTGTTGCAGTTTGCAGGCCAGGGGCTTCGCTTTTGTTGTTCCCCATTCACCGGTGAGTCTCAGTGTTGTGGTTGCATTCCTGTTCGTTGGTTGTTGTTTGCTATTTCCAGTTTGCAAGTAAGAATTTTCAATACTGGGAATGCCTGAGCCAAAATCCTCTTGCAGAACATCTTCGTGTGTGGCTACTAGGACCAAAGAAACATGACCGTGATGTTTTCTTGGGCGTCGTTGTTCACCAGAGATCCCACCTCTATCACAACCATAGTGACATATAAAAAATAAAAAAAAGGAAAACGAATATTTTCCTCGTATTTTATGTTCCTGAAAACCATGCGTTTGGTGCATTTTTTTCATGATGTTCCCTTCCAAAACATCTTGTTCCCATTTGAATGTCAATGTGGGCACATAATCCACCTCTGTTGCACCCATAGTGAGATATTAAAAAGGAAATTGAATGTTCTCCTCATTTGTTTTTGTTCCTAGAAATGATACGTTTGCCAGAGAAACAAGAGTGTGATGTTGTCTTGTTCTTGTGTGAAAACAATATGTTTCGTGCATTTTTTTTCATTCTGTTCCCTTCCAAAACGTCTTGTTCCCATTTGAATGTCAATGTTGGGCACATAATCCACCTCTATTGCACCCATAGTGAGATATAAAAAAGGAAATTGAATGTTCTCCTCGTATTTTTTGTTCATGAAAACCATACGTTTGAGTGCAACCCTGGCACTGAAACTTACCCGTCAATGCGAAACACCAGAAACGCAGTTCCAATCGCAAATGAAGAATTCCAACGGTGCAAAGTGCAACAACAGGGCTAACTACGGATGTAGGACTTCAACCTTGCAAAGTTGAAGCAAACAAGAGCAAGTAGAAAACAACAAATAAGTGAGTGAATTGACGAGGCACTATTTTGTGACTACTATCGGGCTATTGTTTTGTGACCGAATTCCAGAATAGAGGGAGTGGGCATGGCCATGCACTATTGTGAACAGAGGGTGCATCAGTCTATGGAAATGAAAACAACTCACAGATTGAGTAGTTTGTGGACAAATACATGACATGCAACACAAATCATTTGGATCCAGGGCTTGCCAAAGTTCATAGACATTATCATACAAGAAGTTGTAAAAAATGAAAAAATTCACATTTCAAATACAACTTCCCTGTGTCGCCAATGAGAACAACAACAATCATAGAGCCAATTAGTTTGGAGGGCAATGTTCTCATTGAGAAATCTAAATTTTTGTTCGCATTTCTAGAACAAGGAGACTTTGATGACTTAATGAGCTTCCAAGACTTCTTGGGAGAGCTAAATCCAACAGAAGCCGAGTACATCCAATGCATACAATCTACACTTAAACAATCAACAATTTTCCTTAAACGAAAACTTTTACATATATGGAACAACAGTTTCTCCAAGTACCAATCAGTTATGTGGAATGCAAATACACATGCACAGTATGTCCTCAATGCATATGCCACAACATCATATTATGCCTCATACATATCAAAGGTTGGCAAATCTATGAGAAGTGCATTCAGAAGAATTCGCAAAGAACATGAAAGAAATTATATTGATACTATGCAAATGATACGTGCACTTGGAAATACATTGCTTAATCTTCAACAAATCTTTGCTGAACAAATAGTCGATGTTGCACTTTTCCTGCTCCTGAACTCTGGTTCAAGGAAATGTGTCGTAACAAACACATCTCCACTTGAGAAACACAAATTGGAACATGGTTTTACATTTGGGCCACCAAAAATACTATTAAAATAAAACAATATGAAAAATGTTGAAATAGATATAAACAACATATCTTTGGACTTGAACTAGAATTTGTCAAGCTCCAACTATATTTCATAGCTGAGAATGTTTTTCCCATAGTTAATGTGTTCCTATGGCTTCATAATTATCAGACTAAGTGTTTTTGTGTGAGGGATAAAGTTATTTTCTCCCTTTCTTTTTCCTCTTCTATACTTAGCCGTTTTTTCCCTTTTCTTCTTCCCCTCTATTATTCGTTTTTGGTTCTATACTTAGTCGCGTTTTTATGCTCACGGGTTCCCCGGGTGGCAAACTGAAAAATTCTCATCTCCATCTATATCTTCACATCACCAGTCCAACTGATCGTCATTTGTTTTCATACTTAGCCAATTTTATGGTCGCGGGTTTGTGGGTAGGCGTTATCGAACTCTCATGCCTCGTGTTCGGGGTATACATATTGCACCCAAAAATTTAGTGATATACAATTCGACCCCAGACTCCTCGAACTCACAAGCCTGACTCTACCTATGATGACTCTGTCTGACCGCCCCACCTTTCCATACTTAGTTGAGTCTTCAAAGTTTCATGAGTTCACAGACTCTCAGGTTCACAAAAGTTTGAAAGCAATTTTTGCTCCCCTCCATCCCCGCCACCTCCCCCCCTTCCCAATGCACATTAATTATGCTTTTACTAGTGACAACTCACTAGGCAGGTTCAAAAAGATTGGCATTAATAAGCGGAAAGCTCAAGGACATCTCCCATTAAAACGCATTAATGGGCGAATATTATGGGATCTGATGATTTTTTTGTGTCCATCTTGAATTGGAAAAAAATGTTGGTTATTTTAGTTTTTTTAAGGCATCATCATAGTAAGAATGCAATATTGTGCTAGTCCATTGTCATCCATAAATGTGTTGACGTCATGCCCCTCTTTAATATTGGGCATATATTACAAGTTGTCATATTTGAGAATATGCTTGCATATGGAAATGTTAACTCATATTTTCTCTATCGCCTATGTGT
Organism: Picea sitchensis; assembly: GCA_010110895.2. Classification (NCBI taxonomy): domain Eukaryota; kingdom Viridiplantae; phylum Streptophyta; class Pinopsida; order Pinales; family Pinaceae; genus Picea; species Picea sitchensis. The sequence continues at coordinate 31,466 of SNQJ01S0041014.1, forward strand.
TTCAGCAAACTTTGTGAGCCGAAAACACCTTTCAAATTGGAACATGGTTTACATTTGGGCCACAAAAATACTATTAAAATAAAAAAATATGACTAGTATTTGAATAACTATAAGCAAATTATCTTTGTACTTGAACCTAAGTTTTTCAAGGTCCATCTATATTCCATAGATGAGAATGTTTTTTCCATAGTTAATGTTTATGGCCGCGAGTTTCTGGATTGGCGCTATCGAACTCTCTTGCCCCTTGTTTCGTGATATACATCTTGCACCCAAAACTTATGTGATCTACCATTCGACCCTGAACTCCTCGAACTCGCAAGCTTCACTCTACCTACAATGAGTCTGTCCTCATCCATCTGACTGCCCTGCCTTTCCATACTTAGTCGATTCTTCACCTCTTATTGTCCCAGATTCGTAGTTTCACAGAATCCCGGGTTTAGAAAAGTTTGAAAGCATTTATTGCTCATGTCCATCCCTACCACCTTTTCACACTTCCCAATGCAAATTACTTACTCCTTTAATTAGTGAAAACTCACCACACAGGTTCGAAAACATTGGCATTAATAACCGAAAAGCTCGAGGACATCTCCAATTAAAATGCATTGAAGCAAGATCTACATGATATTATATTATCGTCCCCCAGTGTTCATTTTAAATACTATTGGGACATAATTATTGTCACATGTTGCAATACAAACAATTCTTCATCAAAGCATTAGATTTTCTCACAGGCACCCTAGATGCACTCTAGTTGCTTGGTATCGAATTGGCAGAGGTCAATATTATGGGATCTGAACTTCTTTTTTTTGTGGATCTTGAACTCGGAAAAAATGTTGCTTACTTTAGTTTTTTTAAGGCATTATGCCTCACCTTTCCATACTCAGTCGATTCTTCACCTCTTATTGTCACAGATTCACAGGTTCCCGACCTTTCAGGTTCACAAAACTTTCAAAGCATTTTTCATTCCCTTCCCAATGCACATTAATCATGCCTTTATTGGTGACAACTCACCACACATTCGAAAAGAATGGCATTAATAGGTGAAAAGGTCGAGGAAATCTCCCATTAAAATGCATTAAACCAAGATTTACGAAATATTATATTATCATCCTCCAATGTTCATTTTAAATACGTATTCCCATTTCCCTCTATCATAAAAAATTTGGGCTTTAAGGTGAAGTCCTTGTAATGTTCCTGGTCATCCACATGTGAGACAACTTAGAGATGCAATTCAGTCCCAATTGAAAGACGAGGGAATGGTTTTATGTGACGTCAGGTTTGAGCAAAAAAAAATATGTTAGCCAACAGAAACTCATAGAAAAAAAAATCAAGTATCTTATGATTGGTATTCTCCCTGTATTCGATCCTTTGGTTGGTTGAAAGGCCTGCCTGAAGATTTGAATGTTGAACTTCTTTGTTTTGTTACTGGAAATTGGAAGGGACTTTCAAGTCACCTGCAAAATTCTCTTTTGTTGAAGTATATATCTTCTTCCAACAACACAGATTTGGCAAGTGTATCAAATCCTGCAGACCACACCAGAATTTATCTTTCGTCAGAGGAGTCGCACATATCGTGGCTTATAAAATGGTCTGGAATATTCGGAAGTGACGCCAAATATTACTCCATGCACGAATATACTTAGAAGGAAATTATAAATTTGGATCCTCATGAATGTGAGAAACTGTATGGGCGGTTGAATCAACATCCTAAAATTACAGAAGTTTCTATGTCAAAGTTTGTTGAGCGAATTCTGGCTGTTGTAACAGACTTCACAGAAAGTCAACTTCTTTGTCAAAGTTTGTTCAATGACCTCTGGATGTAGTAACATACTCCACATACAATCAAATTTCTATCACTACTGCACATTTTTTTCACTATTCCTATGCATATAATTGCATCTGGGTTGAAGAGCTTACCGCTCTTTGCAAGAATATTCTCCTGGTGGTTGAAGGTGGGTATATAATCAGGGAATGAGGCTCTCAAAATTTTATGATGCCTGCATCGACAAGTAACTGGGAAAAGCTAATGGGAAAGAATTATGGACTATGGACTTTGCAACACTTTCTGAAGATTACTTTATACTACCACCTTTTGCAGGAAATTTGAAGTATTCACATAATGATTTGGTTTCTGAAGATCACCTTTTACTACCACCTTCATGTAATGATTTTGTTTCATTATTTAGAAGAGACCTTGATGTAGTAGATATTCCAGAGCTATTTCCACCGAATATCAATCTTCTTGTTGTTTGTCGTGCTTTGAGTAAGGATAATGCATTTCTTCTGTTGCAGTAGATTTGATATTTGAAAAAAATAGAAGTTGCTTGATGCTTGAATTATTGACTTGTCTGGTTCAAATAAATCGCCATGGCCTCACCACAAGCGTCTCTCAAGTTGTTCATCAGGATCACAGGTCAATAAGCATAGAGTGCCTTCCTGGTCGTAGGAGTGCTTCCATCCCCAGCTTGTGTTTGCACAGGTGCTTTTATTGCTACCTTGTTTCTTTCTCCTGGTGGTGGATCCTTCTATCCCAACCAACATGATGGAAATAAACTAGCTCTAGGGAGTTTGATCGCTTCCGAGGATCTGAGTTGACTATATATTAATTTCAGTTAACTTAAAAATGTTTATGTGTGCCACCTAATGTTAGACATAGAAAATACAATTTCTTATTTTTTAAAATATAAAATAATGTATTTTTAACACACGACTGGTCGAAAAGTTTCAGACATTGGTTGGGATTCATGTCCTTCGAGGATGTTAATTAATTACACAATTAATATTACTCGTGGCAATGCAATCGACCCGTCATCGACTATGGAAATTGCATTAACACTAAAATGTCCAGATAATAAATTTCTGACATGCACCTAATGTCGAGGTCATCATTGCACGGGACACCCAACCTCCAAATATTTCCAGACTCACAGCAACATTTTAATTGTCGTGACAAAGAAACACTAAATTCGATTCTCTTTTGCAGGTCTGAAAACCCTGCAGTCTAAGTGCTTTGGCAATGACATGCCTACTTGTTCACTGCATTACCGTCCTGCAGTCGGTGGCATTGTTCCCATTGCCACCGCCAGTGTCAATGTTCGAAGTTGAATCTATCTGGAGCTTGGAGTCACCGCTAGTGTGGATTCATGAGGCTGAAGCTACCTGGAGCCTGGGATAACGACTTGATACACTTGACATTAGTACCAGTAGTGCTAAATTTTTTATTGTATGTCGAGTATGTTACTACATCCAGAGGTCGCTCAACAAACTTTGAGATAAAAGTTGGTTGTCTGTCAAGTTTGTTACAACTTTGAGATAGAGGGTTCTGTAATTTTAGAATGTTGATTCAACCACTCATACAGTTTCTCACCTTCGTGAGGATCCAAATTTATAATTTCCTTCTAAGTATATTTGGGCATGGAGTAATATTTGGCGTCACTTCCTAATATTCCAGACCATTTTGTGAGCCATGATATGGGCCACTCCTATGACGAAAGATATGTTTTGATGTGATCTGCAACATTTGATACACTTGCCAAATCTGTGTTTTTAGAAGAAGCTATATACATCAACAAAGGATCATTTTGCAAGTGACTTGAACGTCCCTTCCAATTTACAACAATAAAACAAAAAAATTCAACATACAAATCTTCAGGCAGGCCTTTCAACCAAACAAACGATTGAATACAGGGAGAATACTAGTCACAAGATACTTGAATTTTTTGTCTCAACTTCTGTTGGCTAACATAATTTTTCCCCCCAAAGTTGACATCACATAAAACCTTTCCCTCGTCTTTGAATTGGGCATGAATCGTATCTCTAATTTGTCTCAGATGTGGATGACCATGAACATTACAAGGAAGGCACCTTAAACCCCAAGTTTTCGATGATAGAGGGAAATTAACACTTAGCAAAGTATGGAATGTTGAATAAAAAGCTAATGCATGCAGGCCATATCTAGAAGAGACAAAATATTCAAGAAGTTGGGATAGATCTAGCTAGCAGCACCCATGAATTCCAAGACCCAAAGTTGATATTCAACTCGTTGTTTTTAACCAGGCAAGCATTTGATGATCAAGTTCAAATCTATAAAATAAAGTCTACATGCTTGATTCTTGTACATATTTTCCTTTTTGGTCTGCGGGAGCCCCAATCGCAGTCATTATGGCAAACAAATTTAAATTTCAGAGAATATGTATTGAACTATTTCAAGAGAGCTACTTTGGGAAATAATATCAGCTGTATTTTGTAACCCATTTTATCTGAATATAAAATATTTGAGGTTTTTGTAGGGTGTTTTCCAATGTTTAATATTGTTTTTATTTTATTTTGTATTTTTTTTTATAAATTGACTCATTTGCATGTACAACTATTGATAGATGAGCTCAACCTCTTTCTACAAGAATTTAAGACACTCGTTGATCCGTAGTTAAACATGCACGACAATATTTTTTTTCCCCTGCCTAGCACTTTGATTTAAATAAAAGCTACTCAATTCACTCCTTACATTTTACATGGAAGACTAATTTGTGATAGGACATAGTTATGTGGCGCCCACCCTATACTTAAGAAAGAAATGGGTGGACCCGTCCTACTTTCATTCTCCGGGGCCCCGTAAATAGAGTCAATTAATGACTCTATTTCAACATGGCAACTCAAGTGTCGACGTCATGTTCCTGTTCAATATTGTGCATATAACAGAGTCAATTAATGACCTATTTCAACATGGCAACTCAGGTGTTGATGTCATGTTCATGTTCAATATTGTGCATATATTACAACTTCTTCTATTTGAGAATATCCTTGCATATAAAAATGTTATGTTATATATATATATATATATATATATTTCTATTGCTTATGGGTTTGAATGAAATTTGTAAGCCGAAAAAAACCCTACAAATTGGAAGATGGTTTACATTTGGACCACAAATAATCTATTAAGATATATTAATATGAATACTATTGGAATAAATATAAACAAATTCTCTTTAAACTTGAATTTGTCTTTGTCGACCTCCAAGTATATTACATAGCTGAGACTAAATGTTCGTTTCTCCCTTTCTTTTCCCTCCTCTATACTCACCTATTTTTCCCTTGTCTTCTCCCCCTCTATTATCCCTTTATGGTTCTATACTTAGTCGCATTTCTATGATCACGACTTCCCAGGTTGGCGGATTGGCAGATGCTCATCTTCATCTATATCTTCACATCATGAGCCTGACCGACCGTTGTCCCTTTCAATACTTGGCCAATTATCTGAGCACTGGGTCTCAGGTTAGCGCTAGCGAACTCTTATGCCCCATGTTTCGTCAATACATCTTGCACCCAAAACTTTTGTGATCTGCAATTTATGCTTTTACTAGTGAGAATTCACTAGAGGTTCAAAGATTGTGGCATTCATAAATGAACAATAGATTTTTTTCTGTGAGATACTTACCCCATTTTTCCTTTTCTTGTTCCCCTCTATTATCCCTTTCTGGTTATATACTTAGTCGCCTTTCTATGATCGCAGGTTCCTGGGTTGACGGACTTACAGATATTCATCTCCGTCTATATCCTCACATCACGAGTCCAACCAACCGTCATTCCTTTCCATACTTAGCCAATTTTATGGCCGCAGTTTCCAAGGTTGGTGCTATTGAACTCTCATGCGGCTTGTTCCATGATATTCATCTTGCACCCACAACTTCTGTGATCTACAATTCCACCCCAGACTCCTCGAACTCGCAATATTCAATCTACCCGAGTTCACAAAAGTTTCAAAGCATTTATCGTTGCCTTCCATCCCCACCACCTTCGCGCCCTTCCCAATGCACATTAATTATGGTTTTACTAGTGACAATTCAACACATTGGTACGAAAAAATTGGCATTATCAAGCAAAAACCTTGAGAACATCTCCCATTAACACGCATTAAACCACCATTTACGATACTCTGAAGGACCGTCATTCCTTTCCATACTTACCCGATTTTTTCCCCGTGTTTCGTGATATACATCTTGGACCCAAAAATTATGTGATCTATAATTCCACCCCGGGCTCCTCCAACTCACAAGCTTCACTCTACCCGGGTTCACAAAAAGTTTCAAAGCATTTATCGCTCCCTTCCATCCCCGCCACATTCGCTCCCTTCCCAATGCACATTAATTACTCTGGCCTCTATATTGCACTTCCATTGTTTTGTGACCTACAAACATCACCCGGACCTCCGCGATAGACAAATTGACTGTCAAACTCCCACATCGTCCCCTCTTCTGTGTTACACATTCTGCACTCAAAAGTTTTGAGCCATACAATTTGACCGTCAGGGCCTCACGTCTTCTGGGGAACCCTTGTCACCCTATTTTGGATCCTCAGGTTGGTGGGTTCACGAAATATCCAATTCCTAGTCATTGTTTCATGTGCTCGCCACCTTTGTACTTCTTTCCAAATATGCAACAAGAAAGGTTTAATGCTAACAATTCATCATGCAACAACCGTAAAGATCGTCATTAATAAGCAAAAGGCTTGAGGAGACAGTCACACTAACTATCCCTACACAACTTGTCCAGAAACATGCAGAAAAGATCTTGCCAGGTAATGGGATATCTATTACAAATTTCAATATATTAGCGAAAACGAGTCCAACCTACCCTTTTCCTATTCCATACTTAGACACTTTTTCGATTGTGAGTTCCCGGACTGGCAGGCTCAAGATTGTGTTTCCAATGTTCTGCAACTTGCAAACAGTACCCAAAGTTCCGCGATATACAAGTTTTCTGTTGGACTGCCCCATCATGCCCTCTTCTGTGTTATGTGTTTTGCGGTCAACACTTTCAAGATATACAATTTGACCCTCGTGCCCTCACCTCTGCTGGTTATATCCTGTAACCCTATTTTGAAGCCCGACCGACCGCTTTTGATAATTATCCATTCCTTAATTGTTGTTCCCTATCCCCGCCACCTTCGTACTTATTTATGGATATGCAATTAGTAAGATTTAATGCTAACAATTCGTCATGCAGGAACCATAAATATTTCCATTAATGAGCAAAAGGCTCAAGGAGATCTCCCAGGCTTCTGCAATATACAAATTGACTGTCGGACTCCCACATCATCCCCTCTTCTGTGTTACACATTTTGCACTCAAAATTTTTGAGAAATACAATTTGACCGGTGGGGAGTCAGGTCTTCTGGGGAACCCTTGTCATCCTAGTTTGAATCTCGTCTGACCGATTTCCATAATTGCCCATTTCTTGGAATCTCTTTTGTGGATCCTCATGTTGGCGGCTTCACGAAATCTCCAATTCCTAGTCACTGTTTCCTGTGCCCGCCACCTTCGTATTTCTTTCCAGATATGCAACAACAAAGGTTTAATGCTAACAGTTCATCATGCAACAACCATAAATATCGTCATTAATAAGCAAAAGGCTCGAGGAGATAGTCACATTGACTATCCCTACACAACTTGTCCAGAAACATGCAGAAAATATCTTGCCAGGTAATGGGATATCTATTAAAAATTTCAATATATTAGTGAAAACGAGTTCGGCCTACCGTTTCCCTATCCCATACTTAAACACTTTTTCGATTGCGGGTTCTTAGACTGGTGGGCTCAACATTGCGTTTCCAATGTTCTGTGAATTGCAAACAGTACCCAAAGTTCTGTGATATACAATTTGTCCGATGGACTACCCCATCATGCCCTCTTCCATGTTAAACATTTTGTGGTCAACACTTATGAGACATACAATTTGACCCTCGATCCCTCACCTCTGTTGGTTATATCTTGTAACCTTATTTTGAAGCCCGACCGACTGCTTTCGATAATTAGCCATTCCTTAATTGTTGTTCCCTATCCCCACCACCTTCGTACTTCTTTCTGTATATGCAATTAGTAATATTTAATGCTAACAGTTAGTCATACAGGAACCGTAAAGATTGCCATTAATGAGCGAAAGGCTCAAGGAGATCTCCCAGGATTCCGCGATATACAAATTGACTGTCGGACTCCCACATCATCCCCTCTTCCGTGTTACACATTTTGCACTCAAAAGTTTCGAGACATACAATTTGACCGTCGAGGCGTCACGTCTCCTAGGGAACCCTTGTCACCCTATTTTCAAGCCCGTCCGACCGCTTTCCATACTTTCCCATTTCTTGGAATCTCTTTCGCGGATCCTCAGGTTGGCGGGCTCATGAAATATTCAATTTGTAGTCACTGCTTCATGTGCCCACCACCTTCACACCTATTTCAAAGTATGCAACGACCAAGGTTTAATGCTAATAGTTCATCATGCAACAACCATTCATATCGTCATTAATAAGCAAAAGGCTCGACGAGACACTCACATTGACTATCGCTACATAACTTTCCCAGAAACATGCAGAAAAGATCTTGCCAGGTAATGGGATATCTATTACAAATTTCAATATATTAGCGAAAACGAGTCTAGCCTACTGTTTCCCTATTCCATTCTTAGCCACTTTTTCGATTGCGGGTTCCCGGACAGGCGGGCTCATGATTGTGCTTCCAATGTTTTCTGGCCTACAAACAGTACCCAGAGTTCCATGATATACAAATTGACCACTGGACTATCCCATCCTGCCCTCTTCCGTGTTATGTGGATTTCACTCAAAACATTCGAGACATACAATTTGACCGTCAGGCCCTCACCTATCATGGTCATACCTTGTAACCCTATTTTGAAGCCCAACCGACCGCTTTTGATAATTAGCCATTCCTTAATTTCTCTTTCCCATCCCCGCCACCTTTGTACTTCTTTCTAAATATGCAATTAGTAAGCTTTGATGCTAACAACTCGTCATGCAGGAACTGTCAACATTGCCATTAATGAACGAAACGCTCGAGGATATCTCCCATTAATACGCATTAAACCAAGATCTGCAGAGAGTTATATTATCCCTTCTGATTGTTCATTTCAAATAGTATGGAATGTCTTTTGCGGGTCGTCGGGTTGGTGCGTTCATGAAATCTCCAATCCTTAATTGCTCTTCGTTGTATGTACCATCTTTGCACTTCTAAGTATGCAATTACTAGTCTTTAATGCTAACAATGCATCGTGCAACAGTCATCGAGATTGTCATTAATGAGCAAAAGGATCGAGGAGATCTCCCATTCACACACAATGGACCAAGATTTGAGGAGGGTTATATTATCCCTTCCAACTCTTCATTTCAAACATCATCTAGAGCAAATGAATGTTCTTGTAAACGTATGGCAACAACAAGACAAAATTTTTGTGGAGATACAGTGAATATCTTCGGGCGTGAGGACCAGAACTTCCAGTGGTCCAGGGCATACTCTTACTATTCATCTCGTTCCACCCAGAACGAAGTGATTTGGACCTCTGGAATCACTCATGCAGGTTGCATCCATGAAGTTTTTGATTGTAAGGAGGTGGTATCTTGGTGCGTCGAAAAAAATATTTCAAGCCAAAGAATTATTCCACTGTGTGACCATTCTCTTGTTTCTTTGTCACTTCAGGTCTTTTGCAAGATGTTAAGATTGTTGAAGCCAACATTGACCTTCAGAGGACAAGACTACAAGTTGTTCCTAAAAAAACATGATAATGGGTTGGACCTCTTACCCGAGTTCCTGGAAGACCCGACAACAGTTCCTGAAGATATCACAAAGTTGCAGGTCAATTCTTTTAGAAATCCATTCCGGGAAATTGTCTGCTTGTTTACAAGAATAACGTGACAGGAATCCACGACAAGCATTTCCTGCATGGTTCTTTATATTTTGTATTTCACAGTCAAGGAACAATCCATTTTTTATTGGGGGAAGCTAATTTCCATTGAAATCCATTCCCAATTGTCACGATTCAAAGAAGAGAATAAATTGTATATGTCATCCTACTTGGTTTTCATGATAGTGCATTGTTGTATGTTTCCAAAACTGACTCTGTCCAAGAAGATAAACTATGAATTCGACCCAGCAACGTTCTGGTACTAGGCCTTGTGGAGGCACAAGGCCTCCCATTATTTTTATGAGGGTTTTAATGAATTTATCTTGTTTTTCAAAGATTTATTGTTAGGAAAGGATGCTTCCTGGATGTCTAACCAGGAAACCAAGTTTTTGGACAAGAAGGGGACACTTGAACAAATGGAAAATTACAGTGTAATAATGATTTTTGGCTCCAAGGAAAATCCTACTTTCCTTCCATGTCACATCATGGACAAGATGTTTGTTACCGAAATAGCAAGGCAATACAACTACAGGTTGCATTTTTTCCATGGAAAGAGAAAAAAGCAGTTCATTCCTCTGCCTTGGAAAGTCGGGGACTTGGTGTTCAGGAACATCAACAATATTGATGAATTCGCAGGCCATTTCAACAACTTGAACCTAATATATGTTAAAAGGCTAAGAGGGTTCGACCCTAATGGGATTTTTCTAGAACATTTACTAGCAGTTGAATTTAGCAGCTCTTTTTTCCATACACGCCTGAATGAAGACAGAGACAATGATGACAACACTCCTGCTCTTGACAATGGTGACATAGAGACATTGTAAAGCACAACTAAATTGTACAAACAACACAGAAAAGGCTCCGGTGAGGAGAGTGTCCAGTACCCGGCTAGCACTCCCAAGAGCACGACATCACGGAGCATCGCTCCAACGGCCCACCCCGGTAAGAAAGCAACCCAAAATTATTCAAACAAAAGAGGAGATAAGAACCCTCCTTGCGGAAAAATTGATAGTTCTCACAAGCTTCCCGTGACGAAGAAGAGAAAAAACATTGTAGGGCAAGCAGAAGAGCCTGAAACTGAAAGTGAGAACATGCAACTTGAGACTGTTGTGGATGATGTGTTCCGCAAAGTTGATCAGCCCGCGGATGCAATGCACTATAGTTCCACAATGGAAATAGATGAGACTGGCATTTTTTATGAAGATGAATCCTTCGTATTCCAGAGCGTTGTTTTTTACAGCCAATCTAAAAATTTAATTATTGAAAAGAGAGATGTAAAAAATAAGAAAGGGAAATATCGTTCAGAGATTAACCTTAGGAACATGCATCCATCCCAAATATCCTAACTTCATCAAGAAACTGTAGACGCTCTTGATGATTTCATTGGAGGAATTGAAGTGGAGAATGCCAGACTGAACAACCGAATCAAGAAATTGGAGGAAGCTTTGATTCCTACCCCATTGTTTTCCAGTCCTTTAGCAAAAACTGTGTCTGCCACCCTTGCATCCAAGTTAAAAGGATCCTCCAGCCTCCTCACATCCTGTAGAGGCTATGTGGAGAATAATATCAAGAAAAGAATGGAGCTAATTACTGAAGCCTGGGAAACATCACAAAATATAGCTTCCTTTCGAACGAGGGCACATGCTTTGCACAAACATTAGGCAGATTTAAAAATTGAAGAACGTTTCTATCTAGAGACGATGATCCCTTATGGAAACCATGTCATCAACAACTCAAATCTAAGAAGAAGACAAGAAGATATCCCCTCCCCAAACCGGATCAAACAATTAAAATCATGATGGAAAGAGAAATCTAAGAACCTACATCTCATTGTCAAATCATGTGAATAAGCCATATCAGAGAAAGAAGAATTATTTAGAAACCTAGATGAAATAGACTTAGTCGGAAGTACCAATGAGGTTCAAGACCCAAAATTAATCCTCAACTCCTTGTACTTAACCAAGCAAGTCTTCGATGAACAAGTTGATATTTTAAAGGGGTTGTCTTTAGAAAATTTTTACGGAATCCTTGAATATGGTCAAGATGATGTGGACAACTGGCTAGTGGAATTTTCAGCACATAATGAAGAAATTGAACAAGCTCTGTATAGTATTTCTATCGATCTAAGGAAATTAGAAAATGAGCTTTTCAACATAAAAATATGAGATGAAATCAACGTGGCCCCATGATAATCTACATTGAAGAATGGCTCCAAAGCGGAATCGACAAGCTCACCAACGAAGGGAAACAACCGGTTGGCACGATTCCAGTGGTTGTCGATGAGAGAAATAAAAAGGCATCAACAAGCAAATAGCAAAGGGAGAAATAGATACCATCATAGTAAGTCTATACTGATCACATCTTGCTTTCTTTATCAATCCAATTATTCCACCTCTTTAAATAGAAATCTCTAACCAAAGACTGATAACTTCCAAAAAAAAATTCCAGGTCTTCTTCTCTATCGTCGCACACTTCTTATTTCTACAGTCTTATTTATTTTATGGTCCGTGAGAGCCCTAATCCCAGTCTATATGACAAACACATTTAAATTTCTAGAAATATGTAACAAACATGATTAATTTTTGAAAAATTTCAAAGAAAAATACTTCGAGAACCATCTCGACGGTGTCATGTGGGCCTATTTTCGGAATGATAAATTAGTTCTCTTTATGCATATCGATCATCTTCTTTTATTTTTATGTGCTGAGAAATTTTTATCTTCAACTATGTTGGATGTCAGGAAATTGTGTTTATTAAATTTGAATGTTTAATGTATGTGATTCCTGGTCCTTTTTTTCCAGGAACCTTTATTTCAAAACCAAAAAAAAAAACTGCTACTATCCTTTTTTATTGCTTCAAGTCATTATGACGAAAATTTTCTAAGTCTCGTATTTCAACTATACACGCCCCAGGAAAAAACTTAAACATGAGTATTACATCTATAAAAAATGCAATAGGATTGATTATGCAAGAATATCCTTATATTAACCCCATATTAATATAATATTATGATTAACTAATTCGAGAATTCGGGACTCTGGTTCTTCGGGGCTCCGGCCTTACTTTCGCAATGACATTCTCCACGAGTCATCTACCAGCCCGATGTCTTATGGTCAGTGTGTGACACACTGGCACAAGTCATTTTTTGCATGGATACCACCTGTACTTCAAGCTACTTCCCACGTGTCTGTTGCTTCAGGTTTCTATTTCTCCCTCGGTCCCGCCATAGCAGTGCATTTATTCCCATTCCAGTTCGACAGGAACTACGCTGCCATGCATCACTTGTTCTTTTAATTGTTTTTAAAAAAGACGAGTAAAATTATCACTATGCAAAATATGAATTTATGAATTTAAGTGTGTAATATATAATTAATTTTAAAAATATTGTGAAAATTTTAATTTTTCGTATAGTTTTGTTAATTAAAAAAAATCCACAGATTCAAAGTTATATATGATAGAGCAATAAATTAGATTAAAAAAAAACATTTGTTTTCATATTTTAAGTTCACACATAAATTAGAAAAAATAAAATTTTGATTATGCATATTTTCACAATTAAACATAATGTACTTGAACTTCCTAGAAATAAATTATGTAGGAAGTTTTAAAATGTACATTTTGAGTGGACAGTCCACTCATTTTCATTGATGAAGATAAAGTTTAAGAAAAGTATTCTAAGTTAAGGATTTAAAGATTTAAAGGATAAAGGTCAAGAGGTGATCATTGTGAAAAAAGGAAAGATAAGTTGTGAATAAATAGTTAAAAAGGCAAGAAACATTATGAATAAATAATTAATAATAATAATAAATTAGCATAGAAATGAAAAAGATTATAATATAAATTATCAATGAAAAGGTTTTTAAGACAAGAAATTAAAATTAAAATTAAAAATTAAGAATAAAGAAAGTTTTTAATTTAATATTAAAATTAAAAGCTTATATGGGGGAGACAAGAAATAAAACAAAAATGAAAGATTATGATGTAATCATTTAATTGATTAGGTAAATGATTAAGTAAGTTAGTTTATGTGAGAAATGAGGATGAATTAAATTTATTTATTTATTTATTGGCTAGCGCGTTTGTTATTTGCAGGATTAGCTCGTGGCTAAGATACCACAACCCATGGGCATCTAAGCTATTAAAATCAGTCGGGGATACCACCTGGTCTGGGCCACACCAACCCTTAGCATGGTTGACTTTTTAGGTGTCTCTTCCTTATTAGAACGAGTTTCGAACCTAAGTTGCCATACAGAATGAAACCCTTCGAAATCAATCACACTAGCGGGATTTGACTAGAATGCATTAAAATTGGTGTACAAGGGAAAAGAGAAAATTATAATTTATAGAAAATGAAGTTTACAATTTTAATATAAAGTGAGAATCCTTATAATTTGATATTAAAGAAAAATTGTTATTTTTTTATTTAGGATGGAGGCAAGAAGTAAAAGGGCACAAGTAAAGATAAAAATAAATAAAATTTTGTAATCCAAGAAACTTCTAGGTATTTTCTATTATATATAGAAGAGAGTTACATCAAAACTTGGGGGGGTTTGCCATTATGGAAACCAGTTTCCTTGTCTTGTGATCTTCAAACAAGTTTTCATACTAGATGCAATAGTTTTCTAAGTCACATAGATGATAATAACTAAGACCATATGGACTACCAATGGATCATTGTTTTTCCCTATGAATATAANAAATTAAAATTAAAAATTAAGAATAAAGAAAGTTTTTAATTTAATATTAAAATTAAAAGCTTATATGGGGGAGACAAGAAATAAAACAAAAATGAAAGATTATGATGTAATCATTTAATTGATTAGGTAAATGATTAAGTAAGTTAGTTTATGTGAGAAATGAGGATGAATTAAATTTATTTATTTATTTATTGGCTAGCGCGTTTGTTATTTGCAGGATTAGCTCGTGGCTAAGATACCACAACCCATGGGCATCTAAGCTATTAAAATCAGTCGGGGATACCACCTGGTCTGGGCCACACCAACCCTTAGCATGGTTGACTTTTTAGGTGTCTCTTCCTTATTAGAACGAGTTTCGAACCTAAGTTGCCATACAGAATGAAACCCTTCGAAATCAATCACACTAGCGGGATTTGACTAGAATGCATTAAAATTGGTGTACAAGGGAAAAGAGAAAATTATAATTTATAGAAAATGAAGTTTACAATTTTAATATAAAGTGAGAATCCTTATAATTTGATATTAAAGAAAAATTGTTATTTTTTTATTTAGGATGGAGGCAAGAAGTAAAAGGGCACAAGTAAAGATAAAAATAAATAAAATTTTGTAATCCAAGAAACTTCTAGGTATTTTCTATTATATATAGAAGAGAGTTACATCAAAACTTGGGGGGGTTTGCCATTATGGAAACCAGTTTCCTTGTCTTGTGATCTTCAAACAAGTTTTCATACTAGATGCAATAGTTTTCTAAGTCACATAGATGATAATAACTAAGACCATATGGACTACCAATGGATCATTGTTTTTCCCTATGAATATAACAGTGTGCATATATCCAAAAAAAGAAATCATAAAAATAAATTATTTCAAACCTATCATCAATCGGTTGGGGTTTGGAGTTTCTCCTCCTTTGCTTCTCCCTGAGTTACAACTGGAGCCAGATAGGCATAGTCTAATTTGATTGGGTTATCCTTAGTTCTTTTAGAACTAGACGTTCCTCTTCCCTGCTCCAGTTGATTCCCTTGATCACTAGCTGGAGACACTTTGAATATGATTCCAAACTATGACTGACAGAGCAATTTGAAATTCCCTTTAAAAATGTTAATGGAATGTAGGATATCCCTCCTCTCCTCCATGGTCTTTTCCAAAGCTTGGCTCACCATGGTCTTAACTGTCAAATATATTTCTGCAATTTTGAAGTACTTAGTTTCTCATGTCTTAGAGTACACCGAGTCAGTTACCCAATACTACACCTCCTCCAAGATTTTCTTGTCAAAGGTTGTCAGTCTCTAAGCTCGAACAACTGCCTCAACCTCCTTCTTTGTTGCTTCTGAGCAGTTCCTCTAAACGATGCTTTCTTCCCACACCTCTCGAGCCACTCTAGTGAAGGCTACTAGCCCTTGGGAGGATAAGGCATTGTCATTCCTCCTTGACCCTTATCTTCTTTCCCTTACCCCCTTACCATATTCCTTGGCCATCCTATAAATCACTACCACACGTAGACAATTGATGGGATTTTTCCAAATCCTTCTCGAAAAACAATTACCTGTCTACCACGACCTCGAACCAATGCCTGAGTCTACAAACCAGTCATGAATTTGTCCCTTCCTCCATAGTGCTAGCAAACTCACTTGTCCCCTTAAGCTTAGCACAAAATCTGAATCCCAAAAACTCAAAAACCTCCACATCCTGTATGTTCTAAAGGTACAAAGGAAGAAGTGGAGACTTGGAACCCACATTGAGCTATCCCCCATAATCCAACATTCTCTAGTCTACCATGGTCAACCCTTAGGGATAACTCTGAATCAAAAGTTGTACCCCCCAAGCTAAAATAATAGAGACAAAAGAACGTTCGAGCTCCTCCTCATTCCAACATTATTCTCCTTACTTATCAATGTACTCCCTTCATTACCCTTCCACCTCCATAACTTCAATGGTTGCATCCTTTCCCTATACTGATCTAGGCCCATATTAATTTCTACCATAATTTCAAACATTGGAAGCCATAGGGACATAATCCCCACGATATAACATTACTCTCACCTCACTCATTTAAAAATTGTCTGAAGACCCTGCACCTGGCTAGATACTTGCATACCGTAAGTTGGATGAATGGGGAACCACGTGGATGTCCCCCGCCCCAACTAGTGTCACCACATTCGGGGGAAAATAAATTAAATTGAATTCAAAAAAACAATGTAAATAAATAAATATATAAGAATAAAATAGAGGCTTGAAAGAGAAAATATTAGCCAAGGCGATGAATGATGGGTTTCCAAGATTGACTTAGTTTGTAACCAGCTTCACAATTGAAATTATTAGGGTGTTTATTGATTTCTAGCACTTCTGAAATGATGCACGAGGAATGATTGGGCGTCAAGGAAAGAATTTTAGTTTGGTCAAAGCAAATAAGTTGTTTAGATTTAAAGGAGTGTTATGATATAGTTGACTTAGAGATGTAGTTGTGACTTAACTCAACACAATTTTCTTAAACTTTAGCTTCATTGGTCCCTGAAGATTGGTGGAGTGTCCACTCGAAATGTTGGACGTTTCAAAACTTCCTACACAGTTTATTTCTAGAAAGTTCAAGCACAAAATAAAAATTGTAAAAAAGAGGAGCAATTATCCACCTTCCACTATCACATAAGGCATCATCACAATGCCCATTTCAATATTTTAGCATCATTTTGGGCATTTTCAGCCTTGTAAACATCATTGGGAAATGTCATCATTTTTATTATTATCAACCATCCACATTTTTTATGTTGGAAAAAACATCGATTATTGATATTTATGTGTCATTCATTAACATAAAGTAATCTCTACAATATAACATAGATATACTTTTGTGTGAGAGCTAGAAATGTCACACAATGATGTTTATCCTTTAAAATTAAGGTCCCAATTATCCCACATCAAATGACATATAATAATGGCCATCAACATTATTGTTGTTAATTTCTTCAATATAACATGGATATACTTGTGTGTGTCACTAGAAATGTCACACAATGATGTTTATCCTTTAAAATTAAGGTCACAATTATCGCACATCAAACGACATATAATCATGGTCATCGACATTATTGTTTGTGAATAAATATCATAAATTCATGTTTAATATACGTTAAAAAACAAATTAAAAAATAGTTCATCGAGTTGTGATTAGTGACAATTTGAACTCGTTGTTGTGACAATGACCTAGGTTCAAGGTCTAGTGGGAATGCTCCTCCCTACGTGATATTTTCCAAATATGAAAATTGATTGTATTGAATATTGTTGATGTAGCCTTAAGGTGGATTATTGTAATGGTGTTGCCAAGGTACCTGTTAGCACTCTGTAAATTTCCTAGAGGTTGAAAACAGAAGAAATCTACAAATGTAACTTTATCCAACCACTTTTGAAGCTGGGATCTAGCCCTTCCAATTTCAGAGAGGGATCTCTCTATATGATTTAGCTATGTTTCCAATTTTAGATATTAGGCTAGGTAAAGAAATAGATCAGTTTTGTTGTCAAAGTGTTTTTTGAATTGGTTGAGACAATCTACACATCCATTGGGTTATGGGGTCTGTGTTTTAATAAAATATGAAATACAAGCCATAAACGTGAAGGAAGAATTCTACAGGGCGAGATAATATACTCATTGGATCTTTTAGAAGCTTAAATGATGGACAGAAGAAAAGATGAGAAAGATACTTTCAACTAAGAAGCAATTAAGAATTCCTTAATTGAAAACACCAGAAGATAAACACTAAAATATTTAGAGTCGAAAACATGGTATACAAGATAAATCCTGCAACATTCGTTACTATTAAGGATTAGTTTCAGCAAACAATATGATGACAAAGCCAGAATAACATTCAACTAAGAGAGAAAAACTTCACCAGTGAATACACGCAAGAATCCTGTAAAAATGCCTCCTTTTTATTAATGGAAGATCTCTTTAAAAATATTACAGTCTGATAGTGTCAGGGTGTGAAGATCAACAACCTTGGATACTTCAAAAGGTGAAGTATTTACAACTCAAATTACAAATGTTCCTGTCATTAATGACCAGGACGTGCTAAATCTATTTTTAGCCTAACTGAATTAACAAATTCCCTAAATATAGGAACTGCTTGATGACTTGGTGCAACTGCACGCAGATTTGTGGGTAGACTGTTGATGAAGCCTTTGAACGACCTCATCTAACATGGACAGCTGACTGGACTTGGACAGCTCATCTGCTAATCGATCAAATCGCAGAGTTCCTCCCATCTGAGATGGCTAGGCACATTGACTTTGAGCAGTCTTCGATACACCTCGTCCATTTCTGTATACTTAGCGAATGTAGGCTTGGTGAGGAATATGTATCAAATTTCATGTTGGATGTTGATGTCCCACTGAAGGGCGTCCAAGAATGCCTTGCCGGTGATGCTCCTTTCTATGCCTACAAACTTTGAACTGTCCTTGGACACCTCAGCCAATCTCTTTTTGTAATCTGGGAGTGTCATCAGTTTATCGTTAATAACCTTCAGACCAGGTAAACCTTTCTTCTGGAGAGCCTCAATCTTGCTGAAGAATCTATGTACCCCTAGATCCATGGTCTGAAACTTTTCTTCCAGTTGAAGCATTAATCCTCTCTTGGTCAAAACTCTTTTGACCTCAAGGATGGTCTATGTTTTGTCCTCGATCTTCAGCTCTTCTAGCTCTTCTCTAGTTTTAGAAATGAGGAACTTGATGATATCATTCACCTGTGTAGGCATCTCCCCCAATTCTACTCTGATCTTCTCGATGGCCTGTTTTCTCCTCTAGAGAAATTCATTTTTCTCAAACATGATTTGGATCATTGGCCATATCTCATTCATGGACTTAGTGATGTATGTCCATACACTCTCTTTGACCTTGACCAATGTCTTGCCTGCTACTGTCTGCTTTCGGAGCTGTTGTAACTCCTACTTTAGCTGCTCTGTTACCTGTTTTTCCTTAGATAGGTTGGTCTGGAAGGAATATTTGAGTTCCTGAAGGTTCTCAACTTCCTTTTTAAGCCTGCGGATCTCTGTCTCCTGCAGGTTCATCTTTTCCATGGATTTGGCCAGATCGACTGTCTTCTCTTGTGATGTCAATGGAGTTGTGGATGGTACTGCTGTCACTGATGTTGTGCTTACTCCTGAAATCGAAATGGCACTCAATGGAATGACTTCCATTGGCTTCAGCTGCTCCTTTTCCTTTAGTATTTTCTCCATCTCGGCTTCCATTTCTTTGAGCTGTGTGTTCTACTCCATGAGCAGCTTTAGCATCTCATCCTTCTCGCCTTCTTTCTCTGCTATCTCCTTTGCCTGCGAGTCCTCTGTGGGAGGGAGTTTCAGTTGTTTCCTCAAGGATGCAATGTCAACATTTTTCTTCTTTATCATTTCCTCCGTTGCTTTGACATTGGAAGGGTCATAGCCGATCTTGAGGACCATATCCTCCAAATTTTTGATCCTATTGTCTTTTGCGAAGGATTAAATCTTCTCCATTTTGAGTTGTGTTTGAACATTGTTCAGGGACACCTGCAATTTGGCTGCAAAAGCATAAGCATGCGCCAATGTATAGAAAACCATTTCTCTAGTCTTCTTGTGCAGATCCATCTGATCGGCTGGGTGCACGTCCTTCGTCTGAAATTCGAAGGTGGCCCTCTTGTAGTCGATGATTGTCTTGGGATCTGGTACCTGTGCCTGGAGGAAGGCCATGTGCATTCTGCCCTTTTCTGTGTCGAATGCAGATAGAAGCCGATGCTGCGCGGTTGACGTCTGCTTCCAAAACTGAGTGCAAGTACTGTTGGTAAGAGTCTGATTCTTTTTCTTGATCAGCTCGTACTTCTCGAAGATGCTCAACTCTTACCAATGGGGAGTGTCCAATGGGGAGTCTGTGGATTTCTTTAGTAATGATGGGGTAATGTCCTTATAGAGGCTTGAGCCGAAGGGTGGAATAACATACTTGATCACTGTGGTAGGTAGGGCTTCTTTTTCCCCTGTCGAGCCAGGTACTGACGAAGTCTTAGGCCTCTTAGTGTGCAACTGGAACTCTTCGGATGATACCTCCGTGACAGGCAGAGATAAATCCTGCCTCATCCTCTTCTCCTTTGGGACCTGTGGAGTGGTCGTTGGTGGCACAGCGGTCGGGGGAACCTGTTGTTCCACTTCGACCAAGGTGTTAGGCTCCCACACAGTCTGATTGGCAAAATTCTCAATTTCGGGCTTAGCTTCATGAACGTACGGGATGTTTTTGTTCTTCGCCTGCATTTCTAAGATGATCCCACATGGATCATAATGCCATGGGAAACTTAGGAAGAACTTCATTTCTCTCAGCATCCGGTCCACTTCTTCCCCGGTGCCACGACTGTTGCATATGAAGGAGCCAATCTGCCCCTTGATCCTAAGCTGTTGCTTCTTCTTCAAAGATATGAAATGAATATCATCTGAATTCATAATCTATCTTATATACTCTAAAGCAAAGATTCTGACCGAAAAATACTTGGGCAGCTTATAGGGTGCCAACTCGCACCCGTATACTCTGATCTCCGTATGATTTTGATACAGGTACCAATCCCCGGTCTTTGTATTGTCTGAGAGGTGCAGGATCCTCTGGACTTCATCGTTTATTCGAGGCTCGGGCCTACCACCTAGCATGCTTACCACGGGGTGGTAGAACAGATCAATGAACGCCTTGAAGCTATACTATGTGGAGTTGTGCTTCAGCAGAGAGGTCCATGCTGTGACAACCTGAGGTTTGCCATCTGCATCCATCTTCTGCATGGAGAATGCAAATTTATCGGCCTGGAAAAAGACGAATGAGTAGGCGAGTATTGATGAATATCTGAACACGCCTTCAGTGCCAAAATTCACGAACTGCTCGTGAATATTGTCTGCCAAGAATGTACTAAAATCAAATTGGGTGGTGGGCTTTTCATCAGTGGAGAAAATGGATAGAAAACCCAGAATGGGCTCCTCTACCCACTGGTCAGAATAATATCCTAACAAAGCACAAAGGGAAGAAATGACCTGGTTTCCCTTAGTGGAGAACATGGACGACGTGTAAGGGGGATTAGTGGAAGGGAATTGAGCAGATGTGGGAAGGAAAAGTTCGAATATTTGAGCTCTTTGGGGAAAAGTCATCTTCTGATACAACTCTGTAAGGATTTCTAGGTTGAAAGGAGACATAGAGTCGGCTCGAGGGATTTGCATCATCTGGTCTATGGACTCGGGCGTAATGAGGAAAAGGATTTCTCTGGATGAGAAGATGATGGCTCTTTGTTCAGGAATATAGTGGGCTTGACATTTAAGCGCGAACTCCAGAAAATGGTGGATCTGGGGAAAAAGGTAAAGAGGTAAATTGGACTCCCAGAGTCCAATTTCATCGCTCTGGTCCAGGAACATTTCTCTGAGCCATGACAGGAGGTCTGAGAAATCGAAGTCGCATTTGGTATCTGTGATTAGTCAGTCTTTGTCGACCAGTGGGATCTTGTCCAGGTCGACAGGAGGCGGGAGAAACGGATTCTCCTCTCCCTCTATTTGTTTTGATTTTGGCGCCATCTCTGCAACAGTACCTGCAATAAACACAATGTTAGTGGGGGCGACTGACTGTGGATGAGGGCGACGAGAGGTAACGGAGGAGTGAGTGATGAGTTTCTCTGGTGCGATAGATGAATAGCGAAAGTAAGGGAAATAACGAGAGTTTTATTTAAAATGGGGTCGGTTGGGCGCGGGAGATAGATCGGATGGACAACGAATAGGTTATCCAGTAATAAATGGACAACGGTTCATTTGAGGGTGAGATGGCAGGTGACGGTGGCTGAAAAATATGGATGGATGACGTGGAGGCTAGGGATTGGAGGTAAAAGTCATAATAAGGGGCTTGCCATGAGTGAAAGGGGGGAGGGGACTGACAACAGTTATGGGATGTGACTAACTCGGGAACAAGTGGAAGAAGTGGAAGGTGACGTCCATAAGTGACGGGCGTCTGTCAGATAGAAGATGGTGATGGGACTTCGGGACCAATAGATTTATGCCACCTATAACAAGGGACCCGCCAGAGGGAGATTACCATTCCGGACCCCCCCCAGTTAAAAGCAGATCATCCCGGGGGGTCCGAAATCCATTTAGGGTCGTTGATCTACGCGCCTATTTCCTAGCCGCAGATCT
>SNQJ01S0041014.1:54163-72444 GCA_010110895.2 Picea sitchensis
GGTTAAAAGCAGAACGGTCGGGGGGGTCCGGAATGCTCTGTGCACCGTAGATCTGAGCGTCGCGATTAGGACCGTCGATATGTGAAGGGAGCATAAATGGGGAGTGGAGAATACATGTTATGGGAAAAACTTAGGATAAATGCATTTTATGGGTTTTTTCCCCAAACTTTTCAAGTAGACACCACCATGGGGCTTTCGACCAAACGATCTTCTAAGCATATGAAACATGGTGCAACATTGACATCAAGCTGGTTTTATTGGAATGAAACAATAAAGAAACTAGCCCACATACTAACCTATCTTCCTATGGCAATTAACCCAGATTAAACAGTTGGGTTAAGAATTTAGTCTACCCTGGGGCTATCTAACCAAGATTAGACGGTCTGGCCAGATTTATTCACTAATCTAACTTAAACACTTTGGCTAAGATTAAACTNAAATTAAAATTAAAAATTAAGAATAAAGAAAGTTTTTAATTTAATATTAAAATTAAAAGCTTATATGGGGGAGACAAGAAATAAAACAAAAATGAAAGATTATGATGTAATCATTTAATTGATTAGGTAAATGATTAAGTAAGTTAGTTTATGTGAGAAATGAGGATGAATTAAATTTATTTATTTATTTATTGGCTAGCGCGTTTGTTATTTGCAGGATTAGCTCGTGGCTAAGATACCACAACCCATGGGCATCTAAGCTATTAAAATCAGTCGGGGATACCACCTGGTCTGGGCCACACCAACCCTTAGCATGGTTGACTTTTTAGGTGTCTCTTCCTTATTAGAACGAGTTTCGAACCTAAGTTGCCATACAGAATGAAACCCTTCGAAATCAATCACACTAGCGGGATTTGACTAGAATGCATTAAAATTGGTGTACAAGGGAAAAGAGAAAATTATAATTTATAGAAAATGAAGTTTACAATTTTAATATAAAGTGAGAATCCTTATAATTTGATATTAAAGAAAAATTGTTATTTTTTTATTTAGGATGGAGGCAAGAAGTAAAAGGGCACAAGTAAAGATAAAAATAAATAAAATTTTGTAATCCAAGAAACTTCTAGGTATTTTCTATTATATATAGAAGAGAGTTACATCAAAACTTGGGGGGGTTTGCCATTATGGAAACCAGTTTCCTTGTCTTGTGATCTTCAAACAAGTTTTCATACTAGATGCAATAGTTTTCTAAGTCACATAGATGATAATAACTAAGACCATATGGACTACCAATGGATCATTGTTTTTCCCTATGAATATAATAGTGTGCATATATCCAAAAAACCAAAGCATAAAAATAAATTATTTCAAACCTATCATCAATCGATTGGGGTTTGGAGTTTCTCCTCCTTCGCTTCTCCCCGAGTTACAACTGGAGCCAGATAGGCATAGTCCAATTTGATTGGGTTATACTTAGTTCTTTTAGAACTAGACATTTCTCTTCCCTGCTCCAGTTGATTCCCTTGATCACTAGCTGGAGACACTTTGAATATGATTCCAAACTATGACTGACAGAGAAATTTGAACTTCCCTTTAAAAATGCTAATGGAATGCAGGATATCTCTCCTCTCCTCCATGGTCTTTTCCAAAGCTTGGCTCACCATGGTCTTAACTGTCAAATATATTTATGCAATTTTGAAGTACTTAGATTCTCATGTCTTAGAGTACACCGAGTCAGTTACCCAATCCTTCACCTCCTCCAAGATTTGATTGTCAAAGGTTGTCAGTCTCTAAGCTTGAACAACTGCCTCAACCTCCTTCTTTGTTGCTTCTGATCAGTTCCTCTAAACGATGCTCTGCTTCCCACACCTCTCGAGCCACTCTAGTGAAGGATACTAGACCTTGGGAGGATAAGGCCTTGTCATTCCTCCTTGACCCTTATCTTCTTTCCCTTCCCACTTACCATATCCCTTGGCCATCCTATAAATCACTACCACACGTAGACAATTGATGGGATTTTTCCAAATCCTTCTCGACAAACAATTACCTATCTACCACGACCTCGAACCAATGCCTGAGTCTGCAGACTAGTCCTGAATTTGTCCCTTCCTCCAGAGTGCTAGCAAACTCACTCATCCCCTTAAGCTTAGCACAAAATATGAATCCCAGAAACTCAAAACCCTCCACATCCTATATGTTCTAAAGGTACAAAGGAAGAAGTGGAGACTTGGAACCCATGTTGAGCTATCCCCCATAATCCAACATTCTCTAGTCTACCATGGCCAACCCTTAGGGATAACTCTAAATCAAAATTTGTACCCCCCAAGCTAAAATAATAGAGACAAAAGTGGTATGGTGATTGACACCTTCATCATTGCTAGAACGTTCGAGCTCCTCCTCATTCCAACATTATTCTCCTTACTTATCAATATACTCCCTTCATTACCCTTTCACCTCCATAACTTCAATGGTTGCATCATTTCCCTATACTGATCTAGGCCCATATTAATTGCTACCATAATTTCAAACATTGGAAGCCATAGGGACATACTCCCCACGATCTAACATTACTCTCACCTCACTCATTTAAAAATTGTCTGAAGACCCTGCACCTGGCTAGATACTTGCATCCCATAAGTTGGATGAATGGGGAACCACGTGGATGTCCCCCACCCCAACTAGTGTCACCACATTCGGGGGAAAATAAATTAAATTGAATTCAACAAAACAAAGTAAATAAATAAAGATATAAGAAGAAAATAGAGGCTTGAAAGAGAAAATACTAGTCGAGGCAATGAATGATGGGTTTCCAAGATTGTCTTAGTTTGTAACGAACTTCACAATTTCAATTATTAGGTTGTTTATTGATTTCTAGCGCTTCTGAAATGATGCACGAGGAATGATTGGGTGTCAAGGAAAGAATTTTAGTTTGGCCAAAGAAAATAAGTTGTTTAGATTTAAAGGAGTGTTATGCTATAGTTGACTTAGAGATGTAGTTGTGACTTAACTCAATGCAATTTTCTTAAACTTTAGCTTCATTGGTCCCTGAAGATCGGTGGAGTGTCCACTCAAAATGTTGGACGTTTCAAAACTTCCTACACAGTTTATTTCCAGAAAGTTCAATCACAAAATAAAAATTGTAAAAAAGAGGAGCAACTATCCACCTTCCACTATCACATAAGGCATCATCACAATACCCATTTCAATGTTTTAGCATCATTTTGGGCATTTTCAGCCTTGTAAACATCATTGGGAAATGTCATAGTTTTTATTATTATCAACAATCCACATTTTTTTATGTTGGAAAAAACATCGATTATCGATATTTATGTGTCATTTATTAACATAAAGTAATCTCTACAATATAGCATAGATATACTTTTGTGTGTGAGATATACTTTTGTGTGTGAGCTAGAAATGTCACACAATGATGTTTATCCTTTAAAATTAAGGTCACAATTATCCCACATCAAATGACATATAATAATGGCCATCAACATTATTGTTGTTAATTTCTTCAATATAACATGGATATACTTGTGTGTGTCACTAGAAATGTCACACAATGATGTTTATCCTTTAAAATTAAGGTCACAATTACCGCACATCAAACGACATATAATCATGTCCATCGACATTATTGTTTGTGAATAAATATCATAAATTCATGTTTAATATACGTTAAAAAACAAATTAAAAAATAGTTCATCGAGTTGTGGTTAGTGACAATTTGAACACGTTGTTGTGACAATGACCTAGGTTCAAGGTCTAGTGGGCATGCTCCTCCCTACGTGAGATTTTCCAAATATGAAAATTGATTGTATTGAATATTATTGATGTAGCCTTAAGGTGGATTATTGTAATGGTGTTGGAAAGGTACCAACAAACCCTATTGTTCGCTTAGGTGTGTGATGGTGGGTTGAGATTTTTGTTACATTTCCCATTTCCCATCCCTAGAAAGATGGCATATATATATATATATATATATATATATAAGGAAAAAAAGTCGCAATTCCATTACATTTTGTAGATGCTAATAACAACATTTCCAAAAAAAAAAAATTTAATCAAGATGATCGAGGTTCCACTAGTTAAATATTGACTTTGCTCAATACCATCATGACAAAAAATTGAGCTTCACTAATATTCTAGGATATGATTGAAAATAAAAATATCTTAAAAAATGCTTGATAGAAGCTTCATAGGTTTGGGCACACCCTAAAATGCCCCCATTCACAACCTCTACTCTACTTTTCAAAGTTTATGAGCGTCATTAGTATATCTGTATGTGCGACATAAAATATCAAATTCAAAAAGGAACGCATTAGGGTCTTCAGAGGCCATACCATGGAAGTTAGGAAGAATTGGAGGTGGAATGTTTTTCGTTTTTAGCTCATTAATAAATGTTGTAGGCATGTCTGGGATAGGAAAACCAAAAGTAACTTATTCTTCCTCATCTCTTATTCTGTCCCTTTCGTCATTTGGACCTCTTTCTTTCTCTTTCTCCTGTTCATTTTGGTATTCTTTCTCGTTCTTCTCCAATTCTTGGTCCTCGTTCTCCCCCTTCTCCTAGTCCTCTTTCACCTTCCTCACCTAGTCTTCTATCTCCTATATGATATTCTCCATCAACCATTTTATTCTCCAAAAAGATCCAAAAAAAATTATTCCAACCCTCTAGTGTGTCTTATGGATCCTCGAATTGTTCAACAATTTCCTTTATTTGCGTCTGCTTTGATCTCCTCGGAACAATTTGTTTCCCTGTATCCTTTTTATTTCCTGCAAGCAAGTTAGTAGTGGGAGGTTTTATGGATGTTTTGATGGGTAGTTTGGTGGGTGATTTAGTATATGGTTGTGTAGATGATTTAGTAGATGGTTGCATAGATGATTTAGTAGACGGTTTTGTGGGGGTTTTTATTTTTCCAAAACTTTTGGTTCTTCTTAAACAGATGGAACAACTTCTTTTTCTAATTTAACAAACCTACCTTTATTATATCTAGGTATAATTGATTTA
Organism: Picea sitchensis; assembly: GCA_010110895.2. Taxonomy (NCBI): domain Eukaryota; kingdom Viridiplantae; phylum Streptophyta; class Pinopsida; order Pinales; family Pinaceae; genus Picea; species Picea sitchensis. Next base: position 59,111 of record SNQJ01S0041014.1, read on the forward strand.
TTCATGAAAATCATGCATAACTTGGTCTCATGAAGACTCACAAAAGTGAATGTGTGGGTTCTTACCTCTCTTCTTACCATCTTCACTCGTCCTAAATGCACGAACAAACAAAATACAAGAAATGAGATAAAGAGCCTATATTTTTTTAGTGTGGTCGGGGCTGGCCAGTCACATATGACTTGGATCTTAGCTGGATCAACATGTACCCCATGCTCATCGACAATGTAGCCCAAGTATTGGACCATGTTCATGCCAAAGGAGCATTTTCCCAAGTTGGCATATAGCTTGTGTTGTCGCAGAGTTCTCAAAACCTGTTGAATATATTGCATGTGCTCCTTCCAAGTTTTGTTGAAGATGAGGATGTAAACCAAATATACCACCATAAAAGAGTTGGTGAAGGGTCTCAATACATCATCCATCAACCTCATGAAAGTGGTTGGTGCATTTGTTAATCCAAAGGGCATGACCATCCATTCGAAGAGACCTTCTTTAGATTTGAAAGTTGTCTTATGTACATTAGTTGGTTCGATGGGAACTTGGTGGTAGCCAGACTTTAGGTCAATCTTGTTGAATAAATTTTCCCCTTTGAGTTGGTAAAGAAGGTCATCAATTATGGGAATTGGGTACCAGTTCTTGACTGTGGTTTTGTTTAATTCTCTGTAATCAATGTAGAGCCACCCGGTCTCATCTTTCTTTTGCCCCAGTACAATCGAGCTTCCACGAGGGTAGAAGTTGGGTCTGATGTGCTCCTTTTGAAGCATCTATTGGATCTAATGCTTGATTTCATAATTTTCCATCAGTGAGCAGTGATAGACTGGTCTATTAGGAAGAGGTGCACCAGGGGTTAGATCAATTGGATGTTTGACTTGGCAGTGTGTCGATACCATGGTGGGTGAGGAGAAGATGTCTCTGTACTCTTCCACGATCACGTCCACTTGCTTTTGCTGCAAAGAGAGGCTTTGTGTAGAGGCCATGGATGTGGTGGCTACCTTCTACTTATTTTCATCCTAGATCACAAAGAAGACAAACTTCTCGGTCTGTAAATGACCTTACTAGATTGTTTAGCAGAGATTAAAGAAATAGTGGTAGGCGGTGCTACTTCTGGTATCCTGTACAATTGTCTACCCAAAGTAATAATAATAATGTGGGGTCTAGACTCATACACAACATGTCACTTCCACAAATATGGTTGTCCTAAAATAACATCACAAAATTCAAGGGGAGTAATATCACAGAATACCTCATCTTTGAAAGGCTTGATGTCATAGGGCAGACGACATTGTTGGTTGACACGAATATCTCTTCCTTGGTGAAGCCAGCCGATGGTGTAGGGTTGTGGGTGTGTTGTCGTCGGCAAGTCCTGTCGCTTGACGACCTCTACTGAGATAAGGTTCTTCTGACTGCCTCTATCAACAATGAAATGAAGCGGATCCCCCTTTACCCACATCTATAAATGAAAGAGGTGTTCCCCTTACTTTGGTTCTTCTGGTTCACTTTGTTGGACTTTAGTGGTAGAGATAGTGACACTAGGTTCAACATCAATAATTTGCTTCCCTCCTTATGGATTTGTTTTAGATTCATAATCGACCTCTGACTCGGAAGCTTTCAGCTCAACCATAAGTGATTGCTTGGAGCGACATTATTCAGTGGTGTGTCAAGGGCTTTTATGGTATTCACACCATTTTCCTGTGTCCTTATTCAACTTCTCATTACCCTTCTTGTGTTGCAGATTGGACTGGTTGTCCTGAGAGTGGCCATCTTTGTTCTATCCCTTGTTGTGTGGGTTGGGTCCACCTTTTCCCTGCTTTGGCTATGAGGAGTTTTCATATCCAAACTATCACCTCTTTTGCTTAAATTTTTGCTCGATCTTGACAGCATATCTATAAGTCATACCCAATGATGCGATGTCCAAAAACTCCATTTTTGTTTGAATGTATCTATGCAAACAACCAAGGTATTTGAGCACCAGATGTAGTTCAAAGTATTTGATACCCAATTTGGTGCGCAGGGTATGGAAAATATTGGTGAAATCTGATACTGTCTAGTCCCTTTCTCGACGGAGGGTGGTCCATCTTGTGTATTGGTCCTCGTAGTGTCCAACATGGTAGTATTGTTCTTTAATGGAATCCCTGAAGGAATCCCATGTGGGGGTGATTGCAAATATTGAGGATTCCTCTATGGTCCTTTGCTCAGAGTAAGTATCCCATCAGTCCTTAACATGGGGGACGACCTTGAGGAGTGCAAAAGTAATATTTTCCCTATCGAAAAAATTGTGGATCGAAAAATACCCTTTGATCATATTCAACCATTTATATACAACATTCACATCTATCAGTCCTTCAAATAATGGAATATCAAAATTTATTGGTACCTTGAAGGGGGTTGCATGGCCGCTTGATGAAGATGCTTCTCCTGTAGGTATCCACCGAAGGATCTATGCAAATTTGTGCATCATTTCGTTCCTTTGTCACACAAGGGCTTCCTCGAGCAACATTTTAAAACGATCTCTTGCTCCATCATCTTTATTTTCATCCCCCATGGGTTTTTGTCGGGCTCAGCATGTTTGATATTGCAAAGGCTCGACTGGTTCGAGTCCCAACTTCGTGTACTCAGATCTTGTTGGGGACATGCACGAAGAAAAATAAATGAAGAGAAGATTGATCTGATACCACTGATCTAGATTTATGAATGGAACGAACTGACTAACAGACTGAATACAATAACACATAGATACGAAGAACAACAACAGATATCCAGTGAACAATAACTTTTATTGAATAAATGAAATAGGCTGAAACTGTAAAACTGTAGAACGAAAAACAACTTGCTCGAATGGTGGTAGTTATCTCTGAGAAGAGATGTGGTTGCTATGTGCATCTGTCTGAGCATAATGATTACAATGAGGCTCCTGAGGCCTTTTTCACATTACTCATGAATGCAAAAACCCTAGACATCCAAAAACCTAACCCTAGGAGGTGAAACACCAAAAGTTATGTGGGCCTCGCTGGGTAAGTTGGTACCTCAACTCCCGGGGTTGTAACTTTTGCATATGACCTCAGTTTTAGGCACGTGATAACTCGTTGGAAAGGTCTTTTCGAGAACTACACATCATATCATCAAAATCTTACTATGTCTACTGTTTGACTGTGGCGAGCCAAAAAAACATTGTGTAGGGCCCCAAAAAATCCCTAGAAGTACATAAAGATGTGCTGACCTAAAAACTTCCAAAATAACCCAGTTAGATTAGGTGGGCGGACACCAATCTCCACCTGGAAGATGTGTAGGTCTTCATACCTCCCCAAAAGTGTAGAATCCACAATTACAAAGAAGTACAAAAGAATGTGTTGAACTAAAAATTGTCAAGAGGAGCTAGTTGGAATAGGTGGGTGGCCACCAATATCCACCTAGATCATTGAGTAGTGGTTTCCAAAACCACTACGATGGTGCCTACAATCATGACGTCTGTCCTCTCCTAAAGCGCACATTGGGAAATTGAAGGGGGGGGGGGGCACCTCTTTTTATTTGTCGCATTGTTTACCCGTGCACAATTTATGTTGGTCATCAATCTCTCCTTTTCATCAACGATCGAATCTGAATGTCGAAATATCGGGTGCATTTTACACTTACTTTAACAAAATGTCAGGGGAGGGGGGACGATAGGCTAGTAGATCAAAATATTGGGATGTCGGGTACCGAGGTACCACCTTTAAAATGTTTTGAAATACGTTGTGGGCCAGTAGACTGGTACTATGTGGTCCTGATAGATAATTATGAGTCATCGATATAGCAAGGCTCTGTCCCAGATCTAATCTCGATCATTCATTTAAACAGAAACAAAAACACAAAGATTTTAGTGGGTTTCATTCGGATTTTGAGCACGATGTTGTACATGATCCATTATGCTACAAAATCAAAGCTTTATCACCCACTCAATTCAGATTATGAATGGAATTCGATTGCACACACAAATAAACCACAGTGACATACACAAATATGAGATTTTCTATTTTCTTTGAAAGGAATATACTAATACAATAATATTATCTCTGCTCCTCTTTGGTCTCTCGGACCTCTGCACACTAACCACCCTAACACTCTCAATCCCTACTCATATTCTATCCCTATAAAATTACAACAAAATTTCACTCAAGCTCTCGAATAGCTAACAAAACAAACTCAACAGATCTATCTCAACCAATTCCAAATATGCTAATTGTATTCCTAGAACATAGCAACAAACTGACACCTATAAAAACTAATCAAATGAAGATATCTTCTAGAAATACTTCGTACAATTATTACAAATGAAAATAATTTTTTAGGAAACCAACTTCCTTAGGGTCAGTTTCAAATGACCTTGTTGATGCTCCTACATCAGACTCCCAAATAAGAAAATATTCATGGAATCATGTCCATAAGGTCTTCAATTGTCTTTCCATGCTTCTGGATCTCTGCAACACTCATCCAAGTTGCATCTTCAGTTGGAAGATCTCTCCACTTTACCAAATACTCATAGTAGTCCTGCTTTTTGGTTTTCTTGACAATCTTGTGATCAAGAATTTTCTCCATTTGCAACTATTTTACTTTAGGTAATTGCTTCATCCATTGAAATTCCTCTCGATCATTCTCATCTCTTGTTTCAGATTCTCTGTAAGGAAATAAATCTACAACATTAAAAATTGGTGAAATCCCAGTTTCAGGTGGAAACTCAATCTCATAGGCATTAGATGAAAATTTCCTCAAAATTTTACAGGGTCCTATATTCTTCAATTTCAATTTGTTATATTCATTTCTTGGGAATCTCTCTCTCCTCAAATGTGTGAAAACTTGATCTCCAACTTCAAAACTAACTTCTCATCTTCTCTGGTTTGCTCTTTTCTTGTACCTATGACTATTGTCTTGTAGTTTCCCCTTAACATGTTCATTCAACATTTTCATTGTTGTAGCAAAACCCTCTATATCAGTGCTCCTCATTTCTTCTTTTCCTAGATCTCTAAGTTCAAAAATTTTCCTTGGGTGCATACCATATACAATTTGAAATGGACTTTTCCCTGTACTTTTGTTAGGTGAGTCACTGTAAGCAAACTCAAATTGTGCAATAACTTGATCCCCTTGATTTCTATACTCACTTACCAAACTCCTCAATAAGTTTCGCAAGCTTCTATTCACCACTTTTGTCTATCCATCTATTTGTGGGTGATAGGCTGAGATAAATAAAAGGCGTGTTCCTAAATTTTTCCACAATGTCCTCCAGAAATGTCCAACAAATTTAGCCTCTATCTAAAACTATGCCTCTAGGAAATCCATGCAATCTTACAATTTCTCTAAAAAATAAATTTGCAATATGGGTTGCATGACTGGTCTTATAACAAGGTACAAAATGTGCCATCTTTGACAATCTATCAACAAATACAAAAATTGAAACATTTCCCCTCTGAATTCTTGGAAAACCCAAAAACAAATCCATGCTTATGGCATCCCATGGTCTACTTGGTATGGGAAAAGGTTGATATAAACCTGTGTTTTATTTCTTCCCTTTGGCATACTGACAAATTTTACATCTTTCTATAAATCTCTTAACATTAGATCTCATACCTGGCCAAAAATAAGAACTTAACTGAGCATCATTTTTGTCCTATCCAAAGTGACCAAACAATCCTCCATTGTGCTTCTCTTTCAACAAGTTATCCCTCATTGAGCATTTTGGAATGCACAATTGACTGCCCTTGAATGACAATCCTTCCTAAAACATATACTTTGACTAAGGACTTCCATCTCTGATCAGTGGATTCTCGCATTCTTCATAGGCTTCCTTGAAGTCTGAGTCTTCTTTGTACATTTCTTTGAGATGTTCAAATCCCAAAGTACTCACTTAGAATTCATGCAAAACCAAACACCTCTTGCTCAAGGAATTTTCAACTTTGTTAGCATTCCCACTGATATGTTTAAGAAAAAATGTAAATTTTTGCATCGACTCTACCCATTTGGAATGTCTTTGATTCAACTTATCATGCTTAGTTATAAAATACAAAGCATGATTGTCGATATACAAAATAAATTCTTTAGAAATCAGATAATGCCTCCATTTCTTCAAGTCATGTATCACTACATATAACTCTTTATCATAGGTTGAGTATTTTTGCTTAGCATAATTTAACTTCTCACCAAAATAAGCAATAGGCTCTTCATCTTGACTTAGAACAACACCAATAATCATTCCACTTGCATCACATTTGACTTGGAAAGGTTTATGAAAATATGGAAGAACTAAAATAGGTTATTCAATTATCTTCTCTTTTAATGATTTGAATCCTTTTTCCTGATTCAAATCGTCCACTTGAATGGCTGATGTTCCTTCCTAATAGTCTCAACTATTGGAGCACATCTTCTACTGAAATTTCTAATCAATTTCCTATATAAATTTGTTAATCCATGAAAACTTCTTACCTCATAAATATTCCTTGGAGAAGGCCACTCCTTGGTAGCTTTCACCTTCTTTAGATACATCTTCAATCCATCTTGAGAGATTACAAAGCCCAAATAGACTAACTTTGTTTTCATGAAGGATCATTTCTTCAGATTTATCAAAAGTTTCTCTTGTTGTAACTTCTTCAATACCAACTTCAGAAACCTTAAATGTTCTTCCCTTGTTCTATTGTAGACAAGAATATCATGATATAGATACACAATTACAAATTTTCCAATAAAATCTTTGAGGACTTCATTCACGAGCCTCGTGAATGTATTGGGTGCATTTGTCAATATGAAAGGCATGACAAGCCATTCATACAAACCATCATTGACTTTAAAGGTTGTCTTCCACTCATCTCCCTCTCTCATTCTAATCTAATGATATCCACTCTTTAAATCCATCTTTGAAAAACAATTTGCACCACTTAGACAGTCCGTCAAATCATCCATACATGTAAAGGAAATCTATACCTGATTGTTATCTTGTTTATTGCTCTGGACTTAAACTCTCTCTAACCAGTAGGCACAATGCAAGGACTTAAAATCTCTCTGATCAATCCCTTGTCCAACAATTCTTGAATCTAATTTATAATCTCTTCATTCTCGTTAGGTGTCAACTTGTAAGTTGCTTTGTTTGGTAGACTTGCTCCTGGAATCGAGTCTATGTGATGTCTAATGATTCTTATGGGTGGTAGGGCATTAGGCAGTTCATCAACAATGATATCAACAAACTCATATAATAATGCTTGAATTTTAACAAGTAAATCATTTAAGTTTGTATTGGTAAGTATTACTCTAGGCTTACCAATCGAAGCAAATTGTACCTCATCCTCTTTCTTGATTTCCTACAACAATTCCTTTCCACTCATCAACAACACACTTGGACCAGTTTCTCTTTTAACTCCTTCATCTTTTAATGGCAATAACACATGCTTGTGCCTATCCTTCTCAAGAGCATAAGTGTTCCTTATTCCATCATGAACAACTTTCCTATTATACTGCCATGGTCTCCCCAACAAGACATGGCAGACATCCATGGGCATGATATCACATAAGATTTAATCTTTGTAACCACCAATCTGAATTTCTACCTTACATTGTTCACTTACCAGAATATCATGTCCTTTATGTAACCAAGACACTTTGTATGGAGTAGAATGTGCCATCCTCTGCAATCCCAACTTCTCCACCATCTCTGTAGAAACTATATTGTATGTATTGTCGTTATCAATGACCAGCTTGCATCATTTTCCTCTTGATTTGCATATTGTCCTAAACAAACTTTTTCTCTGTGTTGGTTCATGAGTTTCCTTTTCTGCCTTAATCAAAACTCTCTTCAACATTAATGATTCACCCATCTCAGGAGTTTCTTATTTTACCTTTATACTCATTGTCTCTTCTTTAACCTCTATGATATGGATCTTTAAAATAGCTAATTTGCTTAAAGAATGTGGAAACCAAGTTCATTAAACAAGTAAGAGACTAAGATCATAACTATAAGCAACAAAGGAAATAAAGGGACATAATGAAATTGATAACGGAGTTCATTTGATGTGGATTATGTCTCTGGGTCCGCTTCTAATGGAGTGGCCTCCTCAATTATGATGCAAAAATGAGAAAATTACATCAAAATCCTCAATCTCAACAATTGTTCCTCTGCTCTGTTGCGGCACAATGGCCTCCTAAAGCCTCTAAAATTTCCTCTCTCCTCTTGCAATCCACTAAGAGGGCTAAATAACTGATTTTCAATGAAATATACAGACATAATGCAACCTCAAAAGTATTAATTATTACATCCTTTAACAAGGAAATGTGTATGACGCACTGGTGTTCGACCTTGTTATAAAACTTTGGAGCAAACAGACTCGGGGTCGAGCCTGCGGGTTGTTGGTATTTTTTGTTGATATGAATATTCACCAAATCAAAAGGATTTGGTGTGAGAACTATAACAAGTAACATGGTAGTGGCATGTTGGTTCGTTGATAAGTTTTGAATGTTGGTCGGCGGGGAGGTCGCAGGGTCGAACCCGCAGACCTTCCCCCTTTGGCATATCTGTTACAACAACTTCAAATATAGTGTCTTTGAAGTTGATTTCCAAGATAAACAGTTGGCATGTTGGTTAAGTCTTTTAGCCTGTAGCTTGGAGGTTGGGGGTTCGATCCCAATCAACCACCCATTTTCTTATTTGGTATATAACTTTCTTGGTCAATCGGGGGTTTCCACATGGAAACCTATGATTGGTCCATGTCACCCTAATGCCACGTCCCCGACTAGCATAGATGTCACGTCAACTACTTGTTGCCTGCCATGTCGGATGCTACATGTCTACCACATCATTTCTCTACCACATGTGCATTGCTCAACCTGCCAGGTGTCTTGTATGAATGTCGCATGTCACTTTTTATGACTCCCATGTGTCCTCATGTGGGGATGCCATGTGTCACCTCTATCCTTTTGTTTTCCATGTTTGATAAAAACTCCATAATGTGATATCTTTCTCATACAAAGTCCATTTGAGCTCGTTCAAGCGGCATTGGAAATCTCTCATCGAGCTCTTCATCATGGAGACCTTTGCATCTAGTTTTGAGACCTTTGAATTTTGAGGTATTATGGATCCTCTTGGATCATCCTCCCTACTGAAAGCTTTTGGACCACCAAAAGTTGAATCACTCAACAAATAGGTGAGGGTATTTCTCCCTCACTTTCCCAATCTCTATCCATCGTGATTTTCTTGTATGCATTCCCTTAAGGCCCACGTGGAGGTACTCCACATCACCTCTTCATAAATTCTTTGTTTTCCTGTCCAAAATGACATCTTCTCACAACTCGTTCAAGTACGCAAGAGAAAAATAATCAACGGAAGGAACTTGAATACTCTCGTCCTAATCCATGATTATTGGAGGCTCACATAATTTCAAGTTGTCCACATTTACAACTAAATACATCTACATGTAAGGTGTTAGATCTAAGCGAAAAGCATTAGTGCCAATATTCTCCAAAATGGTAAATGAGCCATATTGGATTGGATTGAGCTTCTTACCTTCACATTTTAACTTGTCTTTGTTGATATGTAGCCAAACTCGATCACCTACTTGGAAATGATGATCCATATGTTGCTTGTCCTTACTAGCCTTGTAATGGGTATAACTCTTTTCCAATTGTTCTTGCACTGCCTAATGCACCATTTGGATTTTCTAAATGAATTTTCGAGCTCTTTCTTCATCTCTATGCCCATTTGAATCAACAGCTTTCCCAAAAATCAAATCCAATTGAGATTTAGGTAGTTACCCAAAACAAGTCTCAAATGGAGAGCTTTTTGTAGAAGAATGCAAGGCTCGGTTGTAGGCATGTTTCACATAGTGTATTGTTTCATCCCAAAGCTTAGGATGTTTGTTGTAGTAACCCCAGAGAAAATGCACCATTGTTCTGTTGACTTCCTTTGTCTGTGGATGAAAAGAAATACTTCTCTTCATCTTGGTGTCCATCAATCCCCACAAACTCGACCAAAATTCCCCAAGAAAGATATAATCATGATCTGAAACAATGGATGTAGACAATCCAAAGTGAACCTAAACATGTTGAAAGAATAAGTGTGTGGTTTTTTCAGTTGTCACCTGCTTCTTACAAGGAATCAAAATACACATTTTTTTGAACCTATCTACAACTACATACAAGTAATCATGACCTTTCTTGGACATAGGTAAACCCCCTACAAAATCCATAGAGATACTTTCCCATGGATGAGAAGGTACAGGAACAGGTGTATACGGACCCAACTTTCTATTGGTGGGTTTACTAGTAGCACATAACACACACCCTTTTACATACTTGGATACAATTTCCCTCGTCCAGGGCCAATAAAAAAATATTTGTAAATGAGCTACAATTTTTCCTATCCCAAAATATATATAAATAAGAGAAGTATGAGCTTCTCTAATTACATGAACTCTTTCATCTTTGGGAATACATAATTGTTAAGATGGTAGAGTAACTTTCCCTACAAACAATAATCTTCCATTTTTGAACCATGGGTTAACCTCTCATATACATCTTTAAAGTACTCATCCCTAGCATATTGTTCAACATAATTGTCATGTGCTAAAGAATCATTCTGCAAGACAATAGATGCATTAATAGGAGGTCTGGATAGCATGTCAGCCACTTTTTTATTTACACCCTTTTGATATCTAATAACCAAATGAAATTGTTGTAGAAATACCATCCATCTAAAATGCCTTGATTGTTGTAGCTTTGTTTGTGATTAGAGATATTTTAATGGTTGAGTATCTATGTATGATTGTTTCTTTACCTATGCTTCCACTTTTTAACACTTTGTACTAAAGTATACAACTCTTTATCATAGGTAAGATAATTAATAACAAGTTTCAAAAAGGTCTCTGAATGGTAACATATTGGCTTATGTTGTTGTATCAAAATTGCCCCCGTGGCATATCCACTTGCATCGGTCTCTATCTCTAATGGTTGTTGTAAGTCTAGTAATGCTAACACTGGGGATGTGTCGGTCTTCTCTTTCAATGTATTGAAGGCCTTTTTTCACTTTCCTCCCCATTGAAAGACCTATTTCACACTAGTCAAAGCATGTAAAGGAGATGCAATAAACAAGAAGTTAGCAATAAATTTTCTCCAATACTAGATTGCTCCTAAAAAGATTTTAACTTTTGTTGTTGATGTAGGCTTGAGCCAATTTAAAATCACTTCAACCTTAGAGGGATCTATTTTCAATTCACCACCCCCTACAATAACCTAAGTACACTAATGAAGTTTTTCCAAATTCATACTTTGGCTTGTTTACATACAATTTCTCATTTTTCAAAGTATCCAAAACTTGTCTAACATGCTTGACATGCTCACCTTGAGGCATCACTAACCATTCAAAAAATCCATGCTTTGTTTTGAAAACGGTTTTCCATACATCACCTTCTACAATATGAATATGATGATAACCACTTCTCAAGTCTAATTTAGTGAAATAAACAACATCTTTCAATTGATCTAATAAATCATCAATTCGAGGAAGAGGGTATTGATTTTTCATTGTGATTTTGCTTAGTGCACGAAAATCAATGCACATACTCCATGTGCCATCCTTCTTTGGTACCATTACAATAGGATATCCACATGGAGATGAACTTGGCTTGATGACTCCCTTATCAAGCAAGTCTTGAACTTGCTTTTTGATCTTAACATTCTCAATCACATAGATCATGCACATGCCAATATTAGGAAGAGGGGAATATGCAGTTGAATATCATGATGAATCTCTCTCTTGGGAGCAATCCTTCAGGTTCATGAAATATCTCTTCATAGTTAGAAATGACTTTAACCAATTCATTGTTATGAGAAGGATCACAACCATGAAAAGCATCAGATTTTTCAACATCTTTGGCTTTCACAATTATGAGTACAAAGTTTTTTCTATCATTTACGAGTCTCTTTGTTTTCCCTACACTAACAAGAGATAAGTTAGTCTTCATGTTGTGTGTTTTTACAATATATTCAACTCCATCTTTGGTGAGATGATATTTGTTCTCCTCACCGAAGAAAATGGCTTTCTTGTTATACAGGTAAGGGCTTCCCAATACTATTATGCAAATATCAAGAGCAAATACGTCCAGTTCAACCTCATCAACAAATTTAGAAGTGATAGCAAATCTAAGTTTACATTGTTTGTTTACTTGCAACTTTGCATTATCACATACCCAATCGAGAGGATAAGGGTTCTTATAAGGTTTTGTCACCAATCCTAGTATCTTGACAATTGCTTCAAATATCATATTTACTTGGGAACCAATATAAACAAGAGTATCAACTTTTGTATGCTTAGTTATCACCCTTATGTGAAAAAACTCACTTCTTTTCTTTTCAAAATTAGCAGACTGAATTGAAGAGCTAGTACTAACATGAGAATATGTTTTCCTTTCACTCTTGCAATTATGGTCTTGGTTTCGTCCCCTGAATCAAACCCCAAATCTTGTTGTATTGTGGCAACAATCTTTTGCTATCCTTTGCCTCCAAACCTTTTAGGCCTTAGCTCAGGATGTAGCTTCCAACAATGAGCATCATCATCCCCTTCCTTTTCGCAATGAGATCATGTAGGCTTTTCTTCTACTTTACTTACTATAGTTTTCTTTTTGCATTTCCCTTTTTCTTTGAATTTGCCTTCAGTGAACTTGGATGGGTGCTTCTTTGTGAAATCACTTTGCACATTCTTTCCTTTGGATTCAAGATGAGTAGCTTGGACACATACTCCATCCATATTAGTGGGACTAAATAAAAGAATAATATGGTGAATATAGTTATGCAAGGCACCAAAGTATTTTAAAATAGTTTCTTGAGAATATAATGGAATATTTAAAGCCAATGATTTCTTTCTAAAATCTTTAGTAAAACTTTTGCTTACTTTTCCTTTTTCCTTGCCTCAAATTTTTCCATTCCATAATTGATTTTTGTGTATATCCCAAAGGATAGAACTATTTTTTTTAATGCAGATGTGAATTTAGACCAAGACGAAAGAATCTTACCATTCTTTTGAACACCTTCTTGAAGTTTACTTTCCCACCAAATCAACGTTGTACCTTCAAGTCGAAGATAAGCCAATTGAATATTTACCTTTTCTTCATCAATTTGTTGAAAATGACAATAAACTTCTATTTGTCGAATCCAATTATCTAATCTCTTTGCATTAAGCACGCCATTATACTGTTGATACTGAGAGGGGGGTGAATCAATATCAAGTACAATTTAAAACCTTTTTCAACTTATACTTAAACCATTCAACTATATCCAATGAGAAATGAACAATAGTATAAGAGTTACACCAATACACCACAATACACCATGCA